>CAUJRU010001720.1:0-120060 GCA_963277665.1 Viscum album
ATTTTTATGGTAATCACGTTAATTAATTTGAACTATTTTCACTAATATTTATTATAGAAACTAATTTGAAATTATTAGATAATATATATTATTTTTATTACAAATATGGAATCCATTTTTCTAAATTCAACTCATATAAACTGGAGAATTTTATTTAAAATTAATCCTATATACGTGATAAGAAAGTGGGTTTTTAAAGTGATAATGTTCAAAAGTTTTCAATGTTTTATATCAAAATTCAATATTAAAAATATTAAAATTACATATACTAGATTAATATATATATAATTTTTCTATATTTACTTTAATAAAAATTAAAAATGTAATTTAATATTATAAAATATTAAGATGAAAAGGCAGTTTTCAATTAAAATACAGTATTGTTCACTATTCAACTAAAAATGAAACATTTTTGAAAAATACCAAAAATTCACCCTAAGATAATTTTGGTATTAAATGTTAAAAAATAAATTCTATTTTCTCATATAAATTTTTTAAAATTGGTAAAAATTAATCATTAATTATGTGTCCCAAGCATGATTAAACCATTTTTTAAAAAAATATATTTTTTTCAAAAAAACATTCCTTTTTTATTTCAAATGATTATTGTTTTCTTATAATATATGTATTACTAATAAAAATGTGTAAAATATATATTTACATAAATTATTTAATCTTATTCATATGAACCATTCCAATTTATATGTGATAATTATCATATTAAATGGTAATATTAATAGTATATAGTTGTTCAATAAAACATGGTTTAGCATGTAATGCAAGCTATCATAGAAAATAATTATTTCATGTAATTAAATATTAGTTATTGGTTTGTATCATTTAATATACTAAAAATAATTTTACTCTTCTAAAATATTGTGGTTTTAATCCTTTCCCCTTCGATAAATTGTATCCTTGCAATTTTGACTTTATCTTAGTAATCAAAATTAGAATTTTGAAAAAAAAATTGTTTCAAGATAATTTTCATAGATATGAGAAATTATCTTACCATATTTAATAAGATAATATGTAAATATACTTACTTTATGAATATAATTTCATCCTTTAATCATTTTTCACCACAAGATCATCTTTTTTTCGAAATGATGTGTATTTGGGATGAATGTTTTTGCTTGAAACACCAAAATAAACTTTTAAAGAACCACATAATCACTAAAATAATAACTATATATTCCTCTTATATTTAAAAATAAACCAAAACCAAATTGTTTTAAAGTGGTAATATAATTCTAAAAATTAATAATCCTTCATAGGAAAAAATAATATTCAAAATTCAATAGTAATACCCAATATTAAAGATAAATTATTCCATAACCCTATATTCAAAATAACCACAATAACCTCAAACATAAAGAGTGTTTTAACCTCAAAGTTAATATCATACCTCTCAGATTTCAAGTCCAAAAATATGGTGATATTCTTTTGAGGTAACATTAATCACTTTGTCACCAAATCTCTTTTTAATCTCATTGTAATCTATATGATAAAACTTGTATTCCCATAATTACCTAAATATACAAGATCATATAAACCATACAGGTATCAATACCTTAAATATAATTTCCTAAAAATTTTGATTCATACATCATGTTAAATCATATATTTACAAATACCTAAACCTATTAAATAAACTCCTAAAATTTTATTTATCACATTAATATATCATCACTTAAAACCTCAAAGGGGTGTCTAAGATTTTGAAATTATGTTAAAACTATATCTTATATGCATATGAATATATCCATAAATATTAAGATATCATAAAAATAAAAAATTCCTAATTTCCAATGTTATCTATATCTTTCCACTGATACCAACTATAAAAGCCAAGAACTTGTGCTCCCAGATACATTACTAAAATCATAAACATCACATTTTTGGATTTTATATTGATAATTATGACCCAATTTTTTCCATACAATCATTAGAACACCAAAAGGAAAAATTTGATAAACTAAAACCTCAAGGACCTTTTAGGTTTATAATTTTAGAGAATTGAGAAAAGCTCCTATATAAACAATTCACATGACTTAAAATGAGAATTTCTCCCACTTAACCCAACTTTTCTTTGTCACATTAATTCATCATCATAATCCATATGAAACCCATTCTACATATAACTCATTAAACATAATTCTTTATAACCTAGGGGAAAATAAAAAATAATAAAGGTGAGATAAATTTCTCAGTAACGGTAAACATAACTATTAGAAATTTAATTTCATATATGATCATAAGAAGTGCATAAGGGTATGATGACATAATCAGAGTGCATGAGAGAATCATAACAGAACTCATACCCATTTATTCCTGCATCATCAAATGTGAAAACATGGAAAGGTAAAAAATTATCAAAATCAGTAATCATGAGCATTGTGATATCAATATCGATCATGAGAACTATTATGACCCCATAATAATAAATTGAAAACCTTTCCAATAACTCGGGGAATCACTTTCATAAAACACTTTAAAACCCCTTTTAATTAGAATAACCATACAGCTGACTTCCAATATAATAATTAGCCAATTAATTGGAGATGCATAATTAAGATCCCTATTTGTCTAATCTATATCAGATTTATCTATGTGCTATAATGGGGAAAGGCCCTTCATTTATTCTATATCAGGCTCACTTGTTTTTCATGAAAATATAATGGGTCTCATCCCCTCGTATAAACTATATTGGGCTCACTAGTGAGATATAATCGGGGTTAACCCTTTGTATAATATATATTCGGATCCTCTATTTCATATAATTCTCATGTCCCATATCATGAATAAAACACTATCATCATAAAACCCTTTGGAAATTAATTTTAACCCATATGAAAAACACTTTTGGAAAATTAATACCATTTTATTTTAAAATCCCCATTTTCAATACCAAAACACCATTTTCTTTGAAAACCCATTTTCCATACCAAAATAATCAAAACCTCAAAGGGTTTTTTTCCGTTTAATAAAACTTGTATGCTTGCAAAGGAAGCAAAAAATAAAATAATATCTAAGGTGTCTGAAAATTCATTTTTTCCATGTACATTAAGAATAGAACATACCTTTTTTCCTTTTCCAAAAAATTCCATATAAAATACATAAATATATTACTTTTGAAACCCTTTGAAATAAAGTAAAAATAGACATAAAATGTGACTTTTTTTAATATTTTGGTGTCCATATAAAAATGTAGATCATAGGTTCATGAATGATGAATGAATGTTTTATTTGTTTTCAGTATATAATAAAGTTAATAAATATGGATGAATTATATGAGGAGATAAGGATGCTTTAAATTCATATATAATTGTTATACAGTATGTAGTGATTCCTATAGAATTATTATGGAACCATCTTATAGCATTGTATGTCATGCACGGACTATTCTTCTTTATATGGAATTGGTTTTCACACAAGGAAAATTCTTCTTGGTATTAATGTGAGGATTTTTTTGTTAATCCATAATATCTAACACTTGTTTTATGAATGGAACATTATTTAAAAAATTATTTGGATAATTAAATAAAAACATGGTATATGAATTTCATTTTTTTCATGAAGAATATTGGGAAGAGATAGAGGAGGATTTTGTTTTATATATATTTATTTAGATAACTCTTTAAGAGATTTCCATAAAAAATGGGACTAAACCCCTCAGGCTAGCCCAAGGGACCCAAGTTCATTCAATACCTAAGTAGGAATAAGATTCTACCTCAAGATTTCTCGAAGGGTGTAGGGGTTTGTGTATAGGCCCACAAAATAACCCTTGTGTATAAGGGGCTTGATTATGTAGGAGATCCCAATAATAGGGCCCACAAATTTTATTCCCTATGGAAAACATAGATTAGGTAAGAATCCAGCAAGGCTATTGCCCAGGTGGTGGTGTTTGAAGGAGGTATAGATACCGAACTTTGTTATTGTCTTAAACTAATAGTGGTCACCACTTTGATTATAATTAAGAGAGAAGCCACATGTGGACTTCAATGTGGGACAGAGAGCAAGTGTGTTATATTCCTACCTCTTAAAAAGGTGGTAAATAATGATTGTTATCTGATCACAAAGATATCCACACCATTCAATTTCTTGTATCATGTGTTTTCCAAAAAAATCATCTTCTTCAACCTGCCCACGTACGATCCATCCATAGACGAAGGTTTTTAGAAATAAGGAACCATTTATGAATCTAAATATCATGTGGGATCTTCTTAGGTTCTTAAAATGTATGAAAATATTCTAATTATGCATTTACTCAAAGGATTAAATAGGCTTTGTGATGTTGAGTTTGTGGAGATATATGCTATGTAGGATACAAGCGGATGATTTTTCTACAAACCATCAAGCAGAACATGAATAATTATTTTCATAGGAGAATTATACATGGTAACAATTCTATCCAAATGAATAAATACTATACCAATTATTGTAATATTATGTTTTTGAAGAAGAATACTTATATAATATTGGTTTGAGGACTTCCATTTAGTTCACAGTGAACCTCCACTATGCGGATGATCTTTATTTTGGGAATCTTCTTAAAAAATAAAATGCAATGAATTAATGGAAAAATCTACAATGAAAACCAATATGATTTAAGGGGTTTTTTTAACTAAGATATCCATGTAGTATGTGGATGTCTGTATTGTCCAGATAAGAATTCTTTGTGCTAGGATTAATGAAGAGAAGGTTCTTCTACTTCATAGTGAATATCATTTTTTGAAAATAGAGAACCCCAATGAATTATTTTTGAATTGGTTTTTAAAATGATATGTGAAGTTTGATAAACTAAAAATGAAATAGAGGTGATGCACAAGAAATTATATAATTTGTGGGTGAACTCCTTCGCTGAGGAACTAGAAAAGATTTGGAACTATATGAGAACCTATTTCTTTGTGATGAAGAATTTAAATGATTCTTTATGGAAATTTCTTTGAGGATGAAAAATTATAGATGATTTATTATATACGAATTATTTATCTAAATCATTTTCATAGAATAATAAATTATACTTTTTAGATATGATTCTTTCCAAATGGAGTTTGTGATGTTACTATGTGGAGACCATTGAACCACTTTTGAATCGCTTACCACATTCATCAATTTTATCATGATATAACTACTTGATAACAAATTTTAATTTCCTATAAAAAATTTCTAACTCTCTCTCTAAGTGTCATCAATAATTTTTTTGAATTTTTTCATCATAAGAGGAACATTTAATATTATTCCCGATCAGTTCTACAAAACACTTTGTTCTTTTAAAAAAATTCTGAATTTCCATGATGGTCAATGTTATGAAAAAATATGTGTAGATGGAATGATATAAAAATTACACTTTTTGATTTCATAAAGGGAGCGCCTTGTACTTCAAACATTACCAACTTGTTGTATAAAACATCAATATGTGAAGCATCAAGAAAGTAAACCAACAGTACATAATAAATTTTTTATATTGTGTTATTATCATAAAAAAGTATATTATTTAAATTTTTAAATTTGAGAAGAAAATAGAAATTCTATGAAATAAACTTGATTTTATAAAGTATTTTATTTGATATTTATAAGACAGATTATTCTAAGTTTTGTAATATTATTTCTTGCATAAAATAATATTAATGAAATTGTTTTCATCACTTCATTGCATTGTTTGAGGTTGGGACTTCATCATAATAAGGACCAATCATTTCTAAAGCAGTAATCAAAGGAAAATATGATCATTCACTTAAGATCATATGTTGAAGATAATGAATCCATAATATACTATCCATAGAAGATACTCAGGTCTGATTGTTTAGTAATCTGAGAAGATCCAGATTATTCAAAATATGTTGTCAATGAGTTTCAAGAAAAAAATATTACTTTAAGAATTTATTAAACTTCTTGAAGTTGAACATGAGTGTAATAGATCCATTACACTCATGGAAGAATATCTATTTCAAGTGTTGCAGAAGCAACCAAAAGAAAATATAGATCTTGATATTTGGGGACAAACAACATTAAGAAGAAGGATCTTGTGAATGGGTTGTCTAACCAATTTTTTAATAGGCTTAGGGATGTGTTTTATAATAAGTATATAAGAAGGATAAGAGAATAAGTTTGGGTGTCTAACTAACTAAGGTATATGAGTTGATTGATGGGGTATAGAACTAAGATCAATAGAAGGATCAACTATTGGGTTTTATAACCAGTTACTACCTTATTCCTTATAATTTTCTTCTTCTATAATATATAATCTATTTGGGGGGGTTAACCAACATGGAAATTATTAGCTCTTTAGACTGAACGTTTTAAATTTCTTGTGTTATGCACTCTCTAATTAACTCTTCATATGATGTTTGATTGTGAGATATCACTAAATAGATCTAGACCATTAATAAGTTAAATTAGTTGAATTCAAAAATAAATAATTTGAAAAAATATAAAATTGATAGACCCCCCCCCCCTAGTGGTCAATCCTATCTAGGGGACTAAAATTGGTACCAGACAACAGATCTCTCTAAATATCCAAAAATTTTCCTTAATTGTTTTTAATATTCATTATGGAGTGTAGATTTCATAAAGTGTTTAGTTTCCTAACATTATTAAAAATTAATTTACTCTGGTAGATAAAAATATTGGAAGTTGTTCAAAAAATCATAAGAATATGATGAGAATAGTGAAAAGTAAGTTAAAGAATAATCAAACATATAATAGAGAAATTCAACTAAATAAAGGTAATTAGAGTGGTATGCTGTACCCCTCTCTCTTGGATTTTAATGATCACAATCACTCTCATCGTGTTCTAACTTGTTTTCAAGTGTTTTGATGCTAGGAAAAAGGTTTCCCAGGAGTTGGCCCAAGAAGGCTGATAGTGGACTCGCTGAGTCCACCGGCCAACCAGTGGATTCCCACCGGCCAGCCGGTGGTCTCTGGCAGAAGCATTGCTTTCTGCCAGAGCCACCGGTCAGCTGGTGTTAGCGCACCGGCCAGCCGGTATGGGCACCGGCCAACCGGTTCTTGCCCACCGGCCAGCCGGAGGACCCAGGCAGTAGACTTTCCCACTGCCTAGTGACACCGGCCAACCGGTGGATGACCACCGGCCAGCCAGTGGAATCCAGACAGAAAGCCTGCTCTGTCTGGACCACCGGCCAGCCGGGAGCTCAGCACCGGCCAGCCGGTGTGCCCAGTCAAACTAGCCGTTGGGCTTTGACCAGACTTGTTCTTTTGACCCCCAACAGCTCCGGAAGCCCTCCAACGGCCATATTGAAGTGTTTATGGGTATTTCTCCTATAAATAAGAAACCATGGATGTCGGAAACACCCCCGAAATATATTTTGATGTTTTGACGCTCTAACGACAAATCTCCAAGGCCTCTTGTGATCCATTGCCATCCTTGAAGCTTGATCTCCCTCTCCATCAGCTGCTATCACACTTTTGGCACTCAAGGCTTCCGTGTGTTTGTATTATTTTATTTGTTTAGTTCTTCATTGGGTTTGGATTAAAACAAACCTCTCATTTCCATTCTTTCTTTCAATTGGGTTTCTTGCTACAACCATAATAAAAAAGAAAGTTGTACGAAGGTGTTCTAGCCTACCTTAAAACGGCTAGTGGGTTTCTTGCTACAACCATTAAAAATCAAGCTGACGTAATTAATCTCTCAACGGTTCTTGTTGGGAGCGGAGACGTAGGCTTGGGAATTAAGCCGAACTTCGTTATCCAATTGTGTCTTGCCTTTTTTAATTCCGCTGCATTGATAATTGTTTTAAATTGATAATTATTTTTGAAAAGGCAATTCACCCCCCCCCCCCCCCTCTTGCCATCCTCTACGACCCAACATTTGGTATCAAAGGGAAGTTTGTGTAATACCTTAACCGGTTACAAACTTAAGATCCTTAGTGATGGCTAATTCCTCGCATGCTCCCGAAGGGTATTCTATGACTCGGGCTCCATTCTTTGATGGAACCGATTACACTTATTGGAAAACATGCATGATTACTTTTCTTAGAAGCATTGGTTATCCTATCTATAGGATTGTAATGCAAGGCTATACTTTATCTAACAAGGATGAGTCCAAATGGACCCCCGAAGACATTTCCAATTTTGAGCTTGATGGCAAAGCCATGAATGCTCTTCATTGTGGGATAGACCGTAATGAATTCAACCATGTTTCTACTTGCTCATCTTCTTATGAAATTTGGAAACTTTTAGAAGTAACCCATGAGGGCACTAACAAAGTCAAAGAAAATAGATTATACATGTATCGCCAAGATTTTGAAAGTTTCACCATGCACCCACACGAATCAATTACTGAAATGTTTACTCGTTTTACTGACGTTTGCAATGGAAGAAAATCTCTTGGTGAGGATGTTTCTGCAGAAATGATGGTCAAGAAGATTCTTTGGGTCCTACCAAGCTAATGGGCACCAAAGGTGACCGCAATTCAAGAAGAAAAAGATGTCAAGAAAATGCCGGTTGAAGAGCTCATTGGATCACTCATGACCTACGAGATCACCATGAAGAGGCAAGCCGATAAAGAAGGTAAAACCTTCAAGGAGAAAAAGAACATTGCTTTCAAAGCAATGGAAGAAATCTCCTCCGCTGATAGAGAATCCGAGATTGCTCAACTAGCAAGAAAAATGAGCAAATTCATGAAGAAAAAGAAGAACTTTCGAAGGGCACGAAAGGAAGAGCCCAAAGTGGAGAATGAAGTTACATGATTTGAATGTGGAAAGAAAGGCCACATCAAACCGGAGTGCTCCATTTTCAAGAAAAGGGTAAAAGAAAAGAAAAACAAGAAGGCTTTCAAAGAATCCACATGGAGTTCAAGTGATGACTCCATGTCTTCAAGCGACTCAAGCGATGAAGGTGAACAATGCCTAATGGCATTTGATGAGGTATCTTCTTCTGACTCCTCTTCCTCATCTTCCTCTTTCAATAATGACATGTCCTATGAAGATCTTCAAAATGAGAGAGATCAATTAGAGGAAGGTTTTCACGAACTTACCTCTAAATTTATGGCTTTGAAAAAGAAAAATAAAATTCTCATTTCTGAAAAAGAACAACTTCTCAAAAAGAATGAGGAACTTACCCTTAAGATCCAAGATATTCCAAATATTGATTCTTTGAATTCAACCATTAAAGATCTAAGGGAGTCTCTTGCCAAGTTCACCCAAGGTGAACAAAATTTGACCAAATTACTAGGTTCTCAGCGTTCGGCTGGAACAACACATGGACTTGGCTTTAACAAACAAGCCACTTCTTCTAGATCACCCACTACTTTTGTAAGGGGGAGCTCTCAATATAAATTTTTTAATTATTGTAAAAATACCGGGCACATGATTTATGAGTGTGATTGTAAAAATGCAAGGTATGGAAGCCCCAAAACCATTACCTACTCGGATGAGTATTTTAGATGGCAACCCTCTAGAAAAATATGGGTTCAAAAGTCTCTTTTAGCTAATCTTTCCGGACCCAAACTTATATGGGTACCAAAATCTATTCTCTCTTGATTTTGTAGGATAAACGCCAAAGAAGTAGGACTTCGAAAGGCTCGTGGTATCTCGACAGCGGATGCTCGAGGCACATGTGTGGCGATCCCTCCGAGTTCAACTCCCTTGAAGAATTCGATGGAGGATACGTCACCTTCGGAGACAATTCAAAAAGAAAGATCGTCGGAATAGGTACCATTGGATTTGGTAGCACCTCTTTAATAAAAGATGTTTTATTTGTTAAAGGATTAAAACATAATCTAATTAGCATTAGTCAACTTTGTGATAGTGGTTTTTCGGTGAATTTTCAAAATGATTTATGCAATGTGTTTGATTTTCAAAACAAATTGATATTTTCTGCTTCCCGTTTTCAAAATGTTTACATTTTTTGATATAAAGTCTTTAGCTAAACAAAATGTTAAATGTTTAAGTGCTCTTGAAAATGAGTATTGGCTTTGGCATAGAAGGTTGGGGCATTGTAGCTCTCATTCACTTCTAAAGCTTAATAAGAACAAGCTCATCCATGACCTTCCTAAACATAAGTTTAAGAAAGATTTGATTTGTGAGCCATGCCAACTTGGAAAGCAACACAAGTCTTCTTTCAAATATAAGAAGGAAGTTTCCACTTCAAAAACTCTTGAGCTCCTACATCTTGATCTTTTTGGTCCTACCCCTGTAGCAAGTCTAGGTGGAAAATCCTATACCTTTGTCCTAGTAGATGACTTTTCTCGTTTCACTTGGGTTTTCTTTTTAACTCATAAAAATGATGCTTGTAGAACCTTTTTGAAATTCTCTAGGAAAGTAGAAAACGAAAAAGGATATAAAATTATATCGCTCCGTAGTGACCATGGAGGTGAATTCGAGAACAAAGAATTCGATGAATTGTGTTCCTCTCAAAGATACAATCACACCTTCTCTGCTCCTAGGACTCCACAACAAAATGGAGTGGTTGAAAGGAGAAACCGAACTCTCCAAGAAATTGCTCGAACCCTCCTTAGTGAATTCACCCTCCCTCATTTTTTCTGGGCCGAGGCAGTTAACACTACTTGTTATACTATCAATAGAGTCCTTGTAAGACCCCTTCTTAAGAAAACCCCCTATGAACTTTGGAAAGGAAAATTGCCCAAAGTTGGTTATTTTAAAGTGTTTGGTTTTAAATGCTTTATCCTTAACACAAAAGATAACCTTGGGAAATTTGATGTCAAATCTGATGAAGGTATTTTTCTTGGGTACTCCAACTCAAGAAAAGCCTATCGTGTCTTCAACAAACGTTCAAAAACCATCGAAGAATCATCTCATGTCAAGTTTGATGAAAATATTCCAAAACCTCATCCGGTCATTGAAGATGTTGAAGATAAGCTTGATAAACTTGAATTAAATGATTCCTCTTCTCCTCTCAAGGAGGATGATGATCATGAACCTTCTTCACCTTCTTTGCCTTCCACCTTGCCTAAGGTTTGGAAACCTTCTAGAGACCATCCTTTAGAAAATGTTATAGGTGATATTCAAGCCAGTACTCAAACTAGAAGATCAATCCTCAACGAGGTTGAACATCAAGCCTTCATTTCTCACCTAGAGCCTCAAACCATTAATGATGCCATTAATGATGAGAATTGGGTTCTTGTAATGCAAGATGAACTAAATCAATTCTCTAGAAATGATGTTTGGAATCTTGTTGAAAGACCCAATTATCATCCAATTATTGGCACTAAATGGGTTTTTAGGAACAAACTTGATGATCAAGGAAATATAACCCGGAACAAGGCTCGCCTAGTAGCTAAGGGTTATAATCAAGAATAAGGAATTGATTATGGTGAAACCTTTGCGCCCGTTGCTAGATTGGAATTCATTAGGATCTTGTTGGCTTTCGCCGCCCACTTAAATTTCAAACTTTTTCAAATGGATGTTAAAAGCGCCTTTTTAAATGGTTTTATTTCAGAAAAAATCTTTGTTGAACAACCTCCCAGTTTTGAAGATCAAAAATTTCCAAATCATGATTTTAAATTAACCAAGGCTCTATATGGCATAAAGCAAGCCCCTCGGGCTTGGTATGAGCAGTTAACAAAATTCCTTTTAGAAAAATGATTTTAAAATGGTCAAGCTGATTGTACCCTCTTTTTAAAACACACTTCAAAAGATCTTGTAATCGTCCAAATCTACGTCGATGACGTTATCTTTGGTTCTACCAAAGAATCACTTTGTACTGGTTTTTCAGATTTAATGAGAAAAGAATTTGAAATGAGCTTTATGGGGGAATTGAAATTTTTCTCGGTTTTCAAATCTTTCAAAATTCAAAATGTATTTTTCTAAGCCAAGGAAAATACACAAACGAGCTCTTAATTCATTTTGGTATAGATCAAGTAAAGTAAATTAGTACCCCCATGAGTACTTCTTGTAAGCTTACGTTAGATGAAGTCGGGAAACCGGTTGATAACAAGCTTTATAGGAGTATGATCGGGAGTCTACTTTACCTAACTGCGACCCATCCTGACATCATGTTCAGTGTTTTCCTTTGTGCTCATTTTCAAGCCAATCCCAAAGAACCTCATTTTAAATCGGTCAAAAAAAATTTAGGTATTTAAGGGGATCCAAAAACATTGGTTTATTTTATCCTTCTAATACTTCTTTCGAACTTTCTTCATATTCGGATGCTGATTTTGGCGGATGTCAATTAGATTGAAAGAGTACTAGTGGAACCTGTCATCTACTAGGCAAGTCCCTTGTATCGTGGAGTAGCAAGAAGCAAAACTGTGTTGCTCTTTCTACTGCCGAGGCCGAGTACGTAGCCGCTGGGAATTGTTGTGCCCAAATTATTTGGATGCAGCACACTCTCTTGGATTATGGCCTTTCCTACGATCATGTCCCTTTTCGTTTTGACAACACTAGTGCCATTAGTATTTCTAAGAATCCAATAAAAAAATCTAGTACAAAGCATATAGACTTAAGGCATCATTTCCTTCGTGACCATTTTCAAAAAGGGGATATCACTTTGGAATTCATTTCTACTGATTTCCAATTAGCTGATATTTTTACCAAATCGCTCCCGGTTGATCATTTTGATTTTATTAAAGGGGAGTTAGGAATGATTCGTCAATGAGCACTATTAAATATTTAAATCTTTTTTATTTTAATTCAATTTTTTTTATATGTAACGTTTCATCTTTTATAAATTTCAAGTTGTCTTATCTTTCATTTTTTTTTGTCATTCCTTACCTTCTTTTTTTTTTGTTTATCTAATTTCTTCTCATTTTTTTCTTTTTTCCTCCTATTTTGATAATCCCAAAGGGGGAGAAATTTCTCTGTTTACTAGTTTCATATTTCAATTGATTAAAGTGCTCTTTTTAAAAGTTCAATTTTTTTTAAAACCGGTAAGTTATTGATTTTGTTCCTTTTAAAAAAAAACAAAAAATGACCTATGGTTAAAATTTCGAAATGAATCATTCTCTTTAGATTAAGATCATTTTCAATACATGGTACATCTCTTCAATTTTTTTTTGAAATGATCTCTAATATATTTTCATGTCCAAAATTGTTTATTTAGGTTTTCAATTGGCATATCCTTTTTAAAGCTTTCTCTTTTGTGATTGTGATCATCAAAATAGGGGAGATTGTTGTACCCCTGTCTCTTGGATTTTAATGATCACAATCACTCTCATCGTGTTCTAACTTGTTTTCAAGTGTTTTGATGCTAGGAAAAAGGTTTCGCAGGAGTTGGCCCAAGAAGGCTGATAGTGGACTCTCTCAGTCCACCGGCCAACCGGTGGATTCCCACCGGCCAGCCGGTGTTCTCTGGTAGAAGCATTGCTTTCTGCCAGAGCCACCGGTCAGCCGGTGTTAGCGCACCAGCCAGCCGGTATGGGCACCGGCCAACCGGTTCTTGCCCACCGGCCAGTCGGAGGACCCAGGCAATAGACTTGCCCACTGCCTGGTGACACCGGCCAACCGGTGGATGACCACCGGCCAGCCAGTGGAATCCAGACAGAAAGCCCTCTCTGTCTGGACCACCGGCTCGCCGGGCGCTCAGCACCGGCCAGCCGGTGTACCACCAGCCAGACGGTGAGACACCACCGGCCAGCCGGTGTGCCCAGTCAAACTAGCCGTTGGGCTTTGACTAGACTTGTTCTCTTGACCCCCAACGGCTCCGGAAGCCCTCCAACGGACATATTGAAGTGTTTATGGTTATTTCTCATATAAATAAGAAACAATGGATGCTAGGAACACCCCCGAAATATATTTTGATGTTTTGATGCTCTAACGACAAATCTCCAAGGCCTCTTGTGATCCATTTCCATCCTTGATGCTTGAGCTCCCTCTCCATCAGCTGCTATCACACTTTTGGCGCTCAAGGCTTCCGTGTGTTTGTATTATTTTATTTGTTTAGTTCTTCATTGGGTTTGGATTAAAACAAACCTCTCATTTCCATTATTTCTTTCAATTGGGTTTCTTGCTACAACCATAATAAAAAAGCAAGTTGTACGAAGGTGTTCTAGCCTACCTTAAAACGGCTAGTGGGTTTCTTGCTACAACCATTAAAAAGCAAGCTGACGTAATTAATTTCTCAACGGTTCTTGTTGGGAGCGGAGACGTAGGCTTGGGAATTAAGTCGAACTTCGTTATCAAATTGTGTCTTGCCTTTTTTAATTCTGCTACATTGATAATTGTTTTAAATTGATAATTATTTTTGAAAAGGCAATTCACCCCCCCCCCTCTTGCCATCCTCTACGACCCAACATGGTAAAAGTTGTAATTGTTCTATTGATTGTGATTCCTAAATGAACCATGTTCAATCTATGAGGATAATAAATCTCTTTTTGATATTTATTGTGAATTCAAACAACATCTAAATAATGTCCTTAAATAATTGGTCAATTGTATTTTTAGAAATATCAAGGGAATCCTTTTTGATAAAGCACAACTACGTAAAAAAGTTGAATAATTAGAGGATGCACTAAGTAAGAAGTTAAGAAGCATATCACTCTCACAGACCTAGTGGAAGTATGGGATAAATCCATTTTTTATACTAAAGAAGATATAATAACGTTTAACTATGGGAAATTTGTGTTTTAGATTTTTTTATAGAATCCTTTCATGCATTTGAGAAATTTCACAAAGTGTCTATGGACATGAAGAATTATCAACTGGATATCAAATCCAATAGGATCAAGGAGCTTGACTCATTATTCTAAGGAATGTTTTTATTTAATGAAGTGGTTGTTTAGAAAATGAGTAATGTCTGTGAAGATAAAGTGGTATTTTCTAATGAGGAAGAAAAGAATTATATCAGTATGATATATCTTTAATTGAAAATTACATTTCCTATTTTTAACATACTTATGATGAGACTTTATAATAAAATATGTGTCTTTCTTCTGTAGTACTATTATCATTAAAGTATTATGATTTTAATGAATATTCATCATATATTAATAATATCATTACATCATATAATGATATTTTCAAAGAAATGGTGAAAAATATATATCATCTATATCTCAATGTGAAATTTTTCTAAAACTATTTCTATAAAGGTGTATTTTTAAGACAAAGTCTCTGACCATTTATTAAAATAAAGGAAAAGTACAAGGAGCAAACATCAAAAGCCATGAAAAACAACTACATATCATAAAATTCATACATGTCATCATATACATGATCAATTGCTTCATCTGCAATGGCCGACTCCCACTCTGAGCTTTCATAATGCTTCAGAGTCTTAACATATTTCCTTCTGAGATTTAACTTTTCCAAATATAGAAACTCCTCATAAGGCAGTGTACATTTTCCTTTATTGACAGAGTACCTAGTGGGCTTCGTCTTCGGCATAAAAGAATAGTATTTCTATAAAGGTGTATGTTTAGATAGAAGCTTTATACAAATATGGATGAGGGGAAATAGAAAATATCCCTCCACTATTTAAATGGTTTATATAATAATTTTTAAATGTGTTGGTTCTCCACTTTAATCCCAACAGGTGGTCAGAAAGACCCAAAAACCTTATGCTGTAAATTCTAGAAAACATACGAAAATAAAAGAGGTATGGGTTCCTGCATCATTGTTGGTGCTGAAAAAAATTAGGGCATTGTGCTGTTGGTTTTTTGGTAGAATCCTTTAATTTACAAAATATAAAAGAAGCCTATATCAAGGGGAATAATTCCAACGAATAAGATACAATAACATTCACGGACTAAGAAAACATTTTCATGTTCAAATACATTTTAACTTCTCAGTTATATCTGTGATGTTTACAATTATAGTGGATACAAAAGTGTTTAATGTAAATATCAACATGTATCAAGAAAGTATGGTAAAATAATACTACATGATTAAGAATTGAAAACCTTGGGTATAAAAATAAAAAATAATACGAATTAGATTACTCCCAATAAATTCGAGGATAATTCATTCTTAGACACAACACATAACAAATATTAGAAAAAACTAAGTCCATGGATGTAAATAGGAGTGTTATATATCATAATAAATAAATTAATAAAGGAACTCAAGTGAAACCATGTAGAAAATAAAGAAAATATTACAACATTCCAGAAGACACTTCTAATATATTTATAATTGATATTTAGAAATACAAAAAATTAGAAGAAGCACAATAAAAATAATATGCTAAAGTTCAAATGAAGAGTTTAACTGAAGAAGTAAAATTTCATGAAATATTCTCATCAAACGAAAATCATGTATTTCAAAAGTTCTTTGTGAGAGATCTAATAAATTGAGACATAGTGTAATTAAATTTTTAACCAAATTTCTAGAACAATAATAATTCTTGAATAAAATAAAGCATGAATAAGAAGATGCATATGACATCATGGGTAAAGAGAGAAGAACCATCTCACACAATTAAATTTTATGTGTGATAAGATCCATGTTACTAAAGGATTAATCATATTTGAAAATAAAATTTTGATGTATTAATACTATATGTAGTAAAGAAACTCAGTTGAGAAAACCATCTCAACCTTATTGTTCATATTAGGGAACAAGTAACTCCACCTTACTACCTTATTTTTTTTTTTGTGTTTAAAATTTAGGTAACTAATGTTTTATAAAGGTGTTAGGGAGATAACCTAATAATAAATGAGTGGTTTTATATTCTAGATATCAAGGAGATGTTAAAGTTGTCAAAATTGGATGGACACACAAAGAATTCATTTTTAGTGTGTTCTCATATTGGAATATATTGAAATACATTTTTAAGAGTCTCATCATCATGAATATCATTATTAGTGTTTCCCTTTAGGGTGATCCATGTTAATAAAGAAGGATAACGAAACATTATAATATGAATTATTACTTTTTTTGGATACCTTGGTAAAATTGGAAGTCAATTTATTTCAATAACCCATTCATCCCTTATTCTTAATTTTTTTTGTCATTTAAATTATAGGGAAGTTCTTGATTGATGTTAAGATGAGTTATAAGCAGAATCTATATCTATTTCACTTGATATTTCTGATGTTCTTTTTGAATTGTGTATAAGATGAAAATTTTATTGACAAATAAGACTATTTGAAATCCCCTAAAATAATAATTTAGAATTTATGAGAATTATTTCACATGATTTGTATTTTATGGATTTCATAGACATATATGGTTGTATCTCACTTGTTTTATATCCTAGGTTAGCCAACATAGAATTAATGTTGGTTAATTAATTTCACTTTTCAAAGATAACCCTATGAGATCATTCCTCTCTTAGAAGTGTTCTTTAAATTTTCATATAAGGGAGAGAAAAAAATGAGAAGAAATATGTGATGACAAAACCCCATTTTCTTTTTTTTTAATTGTTAATAAGATGTAGAAAAATATTTAATTTAAAAAATGAAGAGGTAACAACAAAAAATAGGGGAGATTAAAGATCATAAGTTCATGATTAATGAATGAATGTTGTCTTTATTATCAATATATCATAAAATCAATATATATAGAAATATTATACAATGAGAGGAGGATTATTGATGTTTGATGTTTTCAGAACATTTTTATGCATGAAGTAGTTATGTTTAGAGAATTTTTATGGATCTATCTTATATCATTATATGTCATTCTTGGAAAATTATTCTTTATATGTCATTGGATTTGATAATTGGATAATTATTCTTGGTATAAATGTGATGCTTTTTGTGGTGATTTTTAACTTCTAAGACATGTATTAAGACGGAAAAATTGTTTATAAATAATGTTTGTAAGATTAAAGAAAACCATGATATAATAATTACATTTTTCATGAATACTACTGAGAATATAATGAGGATGATTTTTTTTCTTTCACAAACAAAGCTAGGTTGACCTGGACCCAGCCACCCGACCAGGTCCATGGCATTTCTCAAGGGGAATTCCTGATCCCCATGAGATGGAAACTAGTGTTGGGCCTCAAAAGATACATTTGGGAAAGGTTTAATCCCAAAAGAAAACTACTAGGACAAAGTAAATATTCAAAACAAAAAAAGGGGGACAAGATCAAGAAACTGAATTTCAATAAATAAAATTAAGGTTTAGAGGCAGTATACCACTAAGAAAAACTGGAAACTAAACAAGAAAAACTAAACCAATACCAAATGTTATCCTTATGACCTCTTGGTCACCACCAACCACAAAAACAAACCTGCTCCAACACTAAGCAGTTGGACAAGAAACCCGAACTGAAAGATAAACCTATATCTAAAAAGATAGTATATGCATGAGTGCTAAGATGCTCAGTAGGTATGACAAAAATATACCACTGAATAAAAAAGTTCCCTTTCACAAAATAGTCCAAGAATGCTTGTTTAAAAATATAGTTAAGAAGTATGGTTTTCATTTTAAATTAAATAGCATCATGTTTCCCATTTTTTTAATCCAACTCACGCTAAAAATAATTTCAAAACCCAATTCCCCATTTATAAAAAAAATCCAAAAAGAAGCAATACCGAGGTTGTGCTGAAAATAAATCAATAAATAGTACATGATTTAAATAAACTAACAGGTATAGCAGAAAATAAATAATCAGTATAATAATAACAATGGTTGATCCTAAATATCCCTTGAATACCCCTGGACGTACTCAGTTTGTAACCACCTATCGGCGTATGGTGAAACTCCTAAGTCTATAACCAATTGTCCACCCTCAACTGAAAAATCTAGTGGTATATCCCACCTGGCCTAATATAAAATATAGGGGCACCAACCCATCTAATCAGTGTTGATCAGCAACCATCACTTGAACCTCTAAAAGACGCCTAGAAACCAATGATGGTAATAGTAATGCAGTGTAGGTAGGAGACCCTCGCACGCATGACTCACCTAACATGTCATCACCACACTTGCTTGCCCCAAACATGGACACCCTATACAATAACACATAAAGTTATATCCCTCATATAGAGTTTCCAACTGTATATATATATATATATATATATACCCGTATACATCATATAATCAAGGGTTCCAACTGGTCTGTCATGTCACATGAACTTTTAATCAATTTCACAAAGCCATTTAAGTGTCCCACTAGGCCTACACATTTTCCAATACTCAATCCTTTATAAAAGTGAATACAAACATCATCATTGAGTTGGAGGTTCCAAACGGGCCTTAAATTCGACATTTCCAATACATTTACCCAAAAAAATCTTGCAAACACCTATTTTATATTAACTAATCCAAATGTGCCATTATGTTTCAAAAATACAAACCAAACAGTACACAATTAAAAAGAGACCTTTACCCTTTTAAAATTAAACTAAAAGAATATTCAAGGAAAAATAGGCCAAACATTGAGGGAAACCTTTAAAACCATGTTTTCCAAAACATTTGATGAAATTTATGACCATTTGAAAATGGACAAACCATTTCATGAAAAAGTTAGGGGAAGAAGAACCATTCTCAAAACCAACTTTTAAAGAAACACAAATTCAAGAACAATCTTCATTTTAGGGCACACCCATGTGTGCACCAAGTGCACATCCCAATATCCAATGGCACTTTTAAATCTTAGGATAACCCTTTACTCAAAATGACCACTTACATTCTTTAAATAAAATCCCACAACCCCTTTTTGGAACCACTAAAACCACTTTTCGAAGCACTTACACACACACAACAAGGCATTACATACCCAAACCAAATTCACCAACTAAAAATTACCATCAAAATATGAAAAAGACTAGACATTTCATAAAAGGCCCAGAGAAAAGACATTTCAAAAAAACATCCTAAGTGCCTTGAACCAAAGCAATTCCCCTAAACCACCTTAAAAATCTATTTTTTAAAAATTCAACCAACATGAAACCATAGTTTTCATCAAGATATAGAGATATTAGAGATGTGAATATCATTTATAAATTAATTGAAATCATAAAAGTGCCTATGGAAAGATTTGGATATGGAAAGGATGGAAACTCCTACCTCAAATAATTGGTCAAGACAATGCTTTATAACTCTAAATAACTCCTTCTCACATACACGCACTTCTACAAAATCACATGCACTTGGAATTTATTTCCACACCTTAAAAAATTAGAAACCATAATTTGTGTGGTGAAGGACAACACAGATACAATTAAATAACAGGGACTCACTTATCACAGTAGACCCAAAACTAGATTGTACAAAACCCAAAAAGCGGTTTAGATGCTTACCCAAACTATTGGATTCAAATAGAATCGAGTATATCTACCTCACACTTGGTGGAGGATGTCGAAACATGGACTAACGAGTCCAAATACATCATTATCCTATCCTATTGAAGGAAGAAATAAAAATCGGGTATTATCTTCAAACCCTAGGATCATCCAAAACTATATCAGTTGCTAAAAGTGTATCAAATTGCCCAAGAAATGAAGGAGGAAATTGGAGAAAGTCTTACCTTGAAGAATCGTACCTCATTGATGAGGAATCATGAAGGAATTGATTGTATAAGGAGGGTCTGTGCACCACTGTGTCTCAGCCAGGGTTCGTGCGCGCCTACTGCAGGTCGTGGCCATGATCCAACTGAGGGAAAGTGATCTTGTACCATGGGATAGGGAGTCAGGGTGAGGCTGTTGTACCTAGGTTTGCAGGGAGGGATGTCCACATCGCACCTCAAGAGGGGGGAGGTGTCTGTCGCGCTTCACCAAGGATGTAAGAAGGCTCCTCCCTCTTAGTTCCTCCCAAAAAAAATAAAACCCAAAAATAAATTATGAGTATTAATATAATAATAATAATATAATAATAATAATATTATTATTATAATAATAAAAATAAGAGTAACACTAAAAATAATAATCATCATCATCATAATTTCATTTTAAATATTAATAACATTAATAATAATTTAATCATAAAAAATATTAAAAAATATTTTAACAACCATTTAATAATAAAAATATTAAATATAATTTCTAATAAAAATAATTATTATTATTATTTTATGCAATTTATGTATTTTATTTGAAAACATAATGATATTAATAACAATGTAATAATAATTATAGTAATAACAATTTTAATGATAATAATATTATTAACAATTCTTTTAAGATTAATAATACTTCTATCTATACAATAATATTTTTATTTTTATTTTTTAAACATTTAGATTATTTTATTCTCATTAAATTTTATTATTTCAAGTAGAGGGTAACAGAAGGGTCCCCTGGGCTGACTGCACGATCACCGCTAACCGTGCAGTTTCTGTGCACCAGCCCGAAACCCATCAAAATTATCAAACATCAAAAAAATTTTGACCAGTGCTAAACCCACACCTTGAGGAGGCTAACTAAATCCATGATACAATAAAATAAAATAATTCTAAAATTTAGGGTGTGAAAATTTTCCCCACCATAAAACTTTCATACCCTATAAATTCACCAAGCCAACAGTTAACACAGCTCGATTCCATGCCCAGACAAAACCAACGGAAACCAAGAGCTTCAGGGTGACCATTCCAAAAACATGTCACACCTAAACAATTCATGAAAAATCACTACACAAGACTAAGTGAAGAACATGAGAGGTTTCTCCCCACAACAAGAATTCACTAGCATAGAAACCTTGAAACCCGAACACACAACCCCTAGGGGGAAACACAGGAACTCCAAAACTGAACTCATTCAATTTCTCCATATGGACTGAACAAAACCCTCAAAAAATTAAATGAATATCTTGCTAGAAAAAAGGCCCGACAGCCTAAGGATGAGAAATTAAATAAACACCTCCCACAAAAACAGAATAAAATCCCCCATGCAATTGGATACTAGGGAATTCATAGCCCGAACTCAACCCACATTCTCAATGATAATGGAACAAATCCACCCCTTGTATCAAAAGCATTATGGGGAAAACCGACACACCAGGACACTAGGATGGAGGGATCCCCTACAAAACCAAAACACACTAGAGTAAAACCCATTAAGAGGCAACTGCACTAAGAAAGGGCCCAGAAACAAGACCCATTAATTTCACGAAACTAAACATTCTCTTAAAAGACACAATTGAGACCAAACTCAAAATTAGAATGGGTCTGTTTATTCATGGGCCCAACACCCTTCAAGGAATCTGAATGATTTAGAAACCACCTAAGAGTGGATAGGGCTGCTTGGATTGTGGTAGAAATATCTCATCACACCACCACAAAAAGGATGATCTTACACCGGTGATAATAATAGAATAAGTAAAATTCGTATATTTTCATCCCAAAGATGAAAACATGATATAGACTGAGGTTCAACACACCCTCGAAAACTCTGGACTATATGGAAGCTTCACCCAGAGACCTTTCGATGGGGCCCGGATGGCTAAAGTGTCTCCTGCCTCACAGTCAGGAATTTGCATCCTCGGGTCCGCAAATACTTCTTCCTATTTATTCTTTAAATGACCATAATAGTGGTACATTTTCAAAGGGATGCAACATGACAACATAGAATTCCCGAACAGGCTATACTAGTGGTATATAAGAAAACGATACAACAAACTAGGAGCTAGCATCGATGAAGATAGCTTCTTGGAGATAGGTTCCTTTGGCATGAACTCTTTCCTAGATGGGGAACCTTCAAAAGAGCCTATAACCATTAACCACACCCCAGAATTCAAAGATGATGGGACATACAACATCCAATTGTCCCAAAACTAGACCCTCAAACAAACCCGAGATGGCACGAACCTTATCTACCATGGGATTTCCCAACAACCCGAAGACACACTATGTCTCCATGAATAACACAACTGCCTCTAAATAAATTCAATTACCTTGATAAAGAGGTAGCACATGAAAAAAACTAGGAACTAGGAATGACTCATTGGAAAACGTGGGGTGACTTTCTAGGTAGAACATCCTGAACACCACAATAAAACACAACTTGAAACCAACATCAAACCCAAAACACAATCAAAAGGAACACCCTGAGCTCAAAACAACTCGCTCGGAAGCTAAATGAACTAAAGAACAACCAAAAATATATTTTAAAAATCCATTTTCGTATAAATTTTCAAAATGATCACATTTCTAAGACACTTTAAAAATTTTAAAACTCTATTTTTTAAACCAAATTCAATTTCTAAAATTTTATTTTCCTTTAAATTTTTAAAAGCTGCCTATGGTATCTTATGAACTGCCACTTGTGTGTTTATCCAATCACACTTACGTTATCTATGGACCAGTTCCCCCATGAACTCTTCGTACATACCCATGCACATGTGAACCTCTATAAATAAGGACAAGGTCCAAACATCTCTTTTCATTATCAAATCCAAACACATACCAAATTCTCCAGATTGAAAAACTCCCCCTTTAAAACCCTTATTCTCCGATTTCAAAAAAATTTGAAAGAAATACTTTTTTCCATTCCAAAACCAATTTCATTTGGGAAATCTATTTTCATTTCAAAATCCCACTGCACTTTCAACACACACTCACATCAACTAAAATAAAAACAAACACAACCAACAACAAGCCACCGAAATGAGGGACTAGTGCATATTCCTAACCTGGTGACATGGTGGTGATCCATGCCCCATGTTAGGCATAACTCAAATATGACCTTGAAATGGGCACCTGAACTTCACATGGGTTTCCACCCCATGTGAGGTTCAACATAACCTAATTCACCACAATTGTCATCCCTCAATCCAAAAAAACCCAATCCAAAAGACTCAAATACCATACTACCCCTAGTAACTCGAGGATCAATGCAAGAATATGTTCATGACGCTCTATCTGTACCTACCTCTTGGGTCCCTACAGTTATAATATCCTTCTACTAGACACGCCAAATATCAAGGGCCTTCTTTGATACCATTTGTTCACAAACCAAGTTGGGTCGACTCTGACCCAGCCACCCAACCCAGTCTATGGCATGTCCTAAGGGGAGTTCCTGATCCACCTAGGATGGAAACTAGTGTCGGGCATCAAAACATACATTTGGTAATGGTTTAATCCCAAAAATAAAAAACTGGGATCAAGTAAATATTTAAAATAACTAAAATGAGAAAAGACTAAACAACTAAATTTCAATAAATAATAGACAAGTTTAGATACAGAATACCGATAAAAAGATGATAAACTAAACAAGAAAAACTTAACCACTACCACACATTCTCCTTGAGACCTCTTGGTAACTACTGACCACCAAAACGAACCTCCTTCAGTACAGAGTAGATGGACTAGGAAACTGCACCGTAAGATGAACCTACATCTGAAAAGATAGGATAGGCATGAGCACTGAGATGCTCAGTAAGGAAGAAAAAAGTAAACTAATGGATCCAAAAGTTCTAATTCCCAAAATATTCCAAGAACACCTGTTTGAAAATATAGTTACTAAGTAGGATTTTCATTTTAAATTAAACAGCATCTTTTTTACATTTTTAAAATCCAACTCAAACTACAAATCATTTCCACAACCAATTCTCCATTTCTACACAAAATCTAAAAAGAAGCAATGCCAAGTTTGTTATTAAAATAAATAAATAAACAATACAAGATAGAAATAAACTAACAGAAATAGTAGAAAATAAACAAGAAATACAATAATAACCATGGGTGATACTAAACATCCAAAGAATACACCTAGATAGACTCCATTCGGAACCACCTATCAGAACATTGTGAATCTCTTAAGTCTATAACCAACTATCCTACCTTAGAAAACTAATATAGTGGTATATCCTACCAAGCCTAATAGAAAATATGGGGGGTAGCAACCCATCTAATCAGGGTTGATCAAAAACTATCACTTTACCCTCTAAAAGACTCCTAGGAACCCATGGTTGTAATATAAATGTTGTGTAAGTAGGAGTCCATCGCACACGTGACTCACCTTACCTACCATCACCGCACTTGCCTACTCCAAACACGGACACCCTATACAACAACCCATAAAGGGATATCCCTCCTATAGATGTTCCCACTATATATATATAAACATGTATACATTATATCATCAAGGGTTCTAACCAGGCTGTCACATCACATTAACTTTTAAACCATTTCACAAAGCACTTTATGTTGCCAACTGGGCTCACACATTTTCCAAAACTCAGTCATTTATAAAAGTTTATACAAACATCTTCATTGAGTTGGAGGTTCCAAATGTGCCTTTTAGTCAACATGTACAATTCATTTACCCAAAACAACTTTCAGACACCGCTTTTATATTCACCAAACGAAACAGGCCCTTAAGTTCCAAAAACATGAACCAAACACTACACAATTACCAAATGGCCTTTACCCTTTTTAACTCTCACCTAAATAAGCTTCAACAAAAATAGTCCAAACCTTAAGGGACACCATTAAATTCATGTTTTAGAAAACATTTGAAGCAATTCCTGACTATCTAAAAAGGGATGAACCGTTTCATGAAAAAGTGAGGGGAAGAATAACAGGTCTGGAAACAAAAGTTTAAATAAACACAAATTCAATAACCATATTCATTTGATGGAACACCCATGTGTGAACCTAGTTCACCCATGGATGTTCCAACATCCAATGGTACATTTAATGCTTAGTATAACCCTTTCTTCAAAATCACCAATTACATTCTTTAAACAAAACACAACAACATTTTTTTAGAACCACTAAAACCCCTTTTCAAAGCACTTTAACACACACAACAATCCATAACATTACCCAAACCTTTTTCACCAACCAAAAATTACAATCATAATATCACAAAAGAATAAAAATTTCATAAAATTCCCAATTAAAATTTAAAAGAAAACATAAATTTCAAACAAACTTCTTAGGTGCCTTGAACCTAAGCAATTCACATAAACCACCTTACAAATATATTTTTTACAAATTCTACCAACACAAAACTATCATTTCTATCAAGCTATAGGAATATTGGATGTGAGAATAACATTTATAAATTAATTGAAATCATTAAAGTGCCTATGGAAAGCTATGGAAAGGGAAAGGATGGAAATTCATACCTCAAATAATTGGTCAAGAGAGTGCTTTCTAACTTAACCTACCACATTCTCACGTACATGCACTTCCACATAAGTGAGTGCACTTTGAATTTATCACAAAACATTAACAATAAAATTTGGCACCCATAATTAGTGCGGTGAAGACCAAAACACATCTAATTAAATACATGGGACTCATTTATCACTATATACCCTAAATTATATGGTGAAAACCCTAACAACAGGTTTAGAATCTTACCCGAACCATCGACTTCAAAGTGAATTAAGTCTATCCACCTCACTTTTGGCGAAAATTTACAAAACATGGACCAACGGGTTCCGAGACATTATTCGTGTATCCTATTGAATGAAGAAACACAATATTGGGTATTATATTCAAACCCTAGGTTTGGAAAAAACTATATTGGTTGCCAAAAGTGAGTTAAATTGCTAAAGAGATGAAGGAGGACATCGGAGAAGGTGTTACCTCAAAGAATCAAAACTCATTCATGAAACAACCGAAAGGAATTGACCACGTAAACAGGGGTCTCACACCACTGAGTCTCGGCCAGGGTTCATGCACGCTTGCTCCAGGTCACGGAGAATATCTGGTCGAGGGGAGGTGAGCTCACACCATGGGAGAAAGAGCAAGGGTGAGGCCATCACACCTAGGGTTTCATAGATGGTTGTGCATGTTGCACCTCATGGAGTGAGGAGATGTGTTTCTTGCTTTACCGGATAGGGAGGAAGGCACCTCCCTCTTAGTTTCTCCCCAAAAAATAAAATTCAAAAATAATTTATGAAAATTAATATAATAATAATAATAATAGAACAATTCTAATTCTAATAATAATAATAACATAACTAATAATAATAATAATTTCATTTTAAATATTAACAACATTAATAAAAATTTAATCATAAAAATTATTAGAAATTATTTTAATGACCATTTAATAATAAAAATATTAATGACAATTTCTAATAATAATAATAATAATAATAATTTTATGCATTTATTTTTAAACCATAATAATATTAATAACAAATTAATAATAATTATAATCATAACAATTTTAATGATAATAATATTATTAATAATTATTTTAATAATAATATTATTATTTTTTACACAATAATATTATTATTATTAGGTTTTAAACATTTACCTTGTTTTATTCTCATAAACTTTTATTATTTTAATTAGAGGGAAATAACAGGGCCACCTGGGCTGACTTCATGGTCACCGCTAACCATGCGGTTTCCGTGCACTGGCTCGAAACCTATCAAGATTATTAAACATCAAAAACAATTGGCCAGTGCTCAACCCACACCTTGACATGGCTAACTAAATCCACGAACCAATAAAATAAAATAATTATAAAGGTCGGGGTGTCACATTTTCTGTGTAATTATTTTGATAAATATTTTAGCTTTTTATATATAAAAAATTGGATCTAACCCCTAAAACTAGCCTATGGGACCCAAGTGCAGCCACTTCTTAGGGGGGAATAAGGTTATACCCCAATCAAGCCCGAATGGGGGAGGGGTCATTTATAAGCCCATAGAAGGGGATCAGCTATATGGGTGGGCCCATGAAAAGGGACTGTAGGGAACCTACCTAAAGGAATACATGGATTGGGTAAGAAGTCTATAGGTTTGTGACCAGGGTGGTGGTGTGTGAAGGTGTTATGGGTGTCAAAACTGATTGTCGGCTTGAACAAGAAGAAATAATTTATTTTCTTATAAAGAAGAGACAAGACACATGTAGAATTATATGTATGATGTAGAGTGATTGGGTATGGATCTCGTGTCTCAAAAAGATGGAAATAATGATCATCATTTGACCACATAGATCTCCATTGTTCAATTTTCAGCATCTGATGTTTCCAAATTTTCTAATCTTCTTCAACCTTCATGTGTAAGAGACTTATATGGATAGAGATTTACATAACTATGGAACCATGTATGAATTTGAATACCATGAGGTATATTCCAAGGTGCTTCAGATGTTTGAAAGTTGTTAAATTGTGGATTTTTGTAAAGCAAAAAAATGATTTGCTATGTTGAGTTTGTGGAGAAATGTGTTTTGTGGGATGTTGTTAGTTTACAGATGATTTATATGTGGACTGTCAATGAGCATGCAGAGAATAATTTGTATATAAGAATGTTCTATAATAATAGTGCTATGTGGATGAATAAATCCTATGAGGACTTCTGTAATATTATTTTTTTGGGGAAGCATGGTTTTATAGAATTTTATTTCATGGAATTTCATACAGAACATGGTGAACCTCCCCTATGAAGATGAGCATAATTTTAGAAAGGCGCATAAAAATGATATGCTATTTATTAAGGGAAGAATCTTGTATATAAAATAGTATGATTTTCTGGGTTTTTTTTAGATAACTGAGACAGACATTCCGTACACGGATGTGTGTGCTCCGTGGATAAGAATGCTTTATAGTGAGAGAAATGAAGAGAATATGTTTATACTTCATGGTGAAGATCATTTTTGGAAAACAATGAACCCTCATGCCTGATTTTAGAATGTTTTTTTTAAATTATATGTGATGTTTCATCAACTGAAAATGAAATTATGGTGTTGTGTAAGAATTTAAATTCTTTGAGGGTTAATCTCTTTCATGGAAGAACCAAAAGAGTTCACGAACTGCATGAGAACCTATTTCTTTACGATGAATAATTTAAATATTTATTTGTGAGAAGTGCTTTTAGGATGAAACCTCGTGGATATATTGGGCTATATGGATGAGAAATATAAATTAATTTTAGAGAAAAATAATTTTTGATATGTAGATATGTTGATTTACAACGATAGTTTGTGGTGTTACTTTGAGAAGACCATTGAAACTCTTTTGAACTACTTACCATGTTCATAAATTTTATCATGAGATAACGTATTTAAAACATCTGTTCATTTCCTATAAATAAAAGTCTAACTCTCTCGCTAATATTCATTAATAATATTGGAGAATTTGTTCATCGTAAGAAGAATATTTTATTATTCTCCAGTTGAGTTCCTCAAAACACATCATTATTTTATCAAAGTAGGAAATTAAATGAAGATAAATGATAAGACAAATGATTCATGGATTTAATGTTATAAAAATTAGAATTTAATTTAATTTTATAAATTGAGTTCCATGTACTTGAAAAAACAACTTGTCGTTTGAATCATTAGTATGTGAAGCATCAATGAAAATAGACCAATAATACACAATAAATTATTTATGTTGTGCTATTATCATTTGATGTGTATAGGATAAATTTAGTGTGATATTTGAAGTTTATAAAGTGGAGAATAAAATGTGAGTTCCATTAAATTAACATGATTTCATGAAGTATTTGGGTGGATATTGAGAAGATAGATTATTCTGAGTTGTTAATGTTTCTACATTTCACAAAATAATATTGAAAAAATCGTGTGCATCACTTAAACACATTTTTTGATGTCGGGGATTCATCACAAAAAGGAATAATCATTTCCTAAGAAGTAATATGAGTAAGATATTATCATTCACTAAAGATCAGAAGTTGAAGAAACTGAAGATAAAATATACTTGTAGGAGAAGACAGTAGGGTCTGAGAAATCAATAATTTGAGAAGAATTTGATCATTAAAGATCTAGTTTCATTGTACTTCAAGACCTACATGCTTAATTTATGAAGTTTTTGAACATATTGAAGTTGTACATGATTATAAAAAATATAGTACACTCAGAAAGAAAGATATATTTCAAGTGTTTCGGAAGAAACCATAAAAACATGGATATTTCTATTTGTGGATCAACAACATTAAGAAGAAGGATCTTGTGATTGGGGTGTCTAACCAATTTATAAAGAGGCTTGATTTTGGGGTGACTTTTTTTGAAAAGTTTTAGGGTCAATCCCCCTTTAATTAAAGAGAGAAAAATAAAGGAAACCCTTTTTAAGACTGGGAGAAGAGGGAACCCATTACATGAAAGAGGCATAAATTACTTAAAAACATGACTCAAAATCCTAAGAAAACAAGGACCTAAATATCAAAAGGTAATAAAATGAAAATACATGAAACAAAAAATCCAAATCCCCCGGGGTTAAATCATGAAAAATTAGATCAGTCGGTGGAGATTCCACACCCCCCCCCTCCAAGAAGTTATGTCGTTCTAGAACAACACAATGCCATAGAACAATCCTCCAAGCCACACTTGCATGTGGGAGACCGGATGATAAGTGCAAGAACACCAATATCCATTTCTAGTTTTCCACTAAATAGTGAATGTGAAGGAACCTAAAAAATCAACCAAATGTAAATAAAAACTAGACCAAAATCATACTGAAAAAGATCAGTAAGGTGACCATCCATCTAAATGAATATATGGATGATGATGGGTGCCATCACATCAGTCCCTCTTTTGAGGTCTACCACCTAAAATCAGATTTAGGATGTATCAATTCCATCCATATTCAATGAGGAAGACTCGAATGCTCGCAAAATAATCAGAAACCAATTAAAAAATAGGATCTAAAAACCTCCAAACCACTTCCATTTGACGAGAAACCCCATCACTATCCATGAAGGCTAGAGGAAACTAGACAACATGAACTGGAACATCATTATGCACTTCATCCATCAGACACAAGATCCCCATGTTGGGAAATTCCCTTCGAGCATCTTCACTAGAATAACCAGTACAACACCCTCCAAGAGACAGTTGTCAGGCTATCATGTTGAATCTTGATCTCTAAAATAGGAACTATGGAGCATCAGAGAAACACATCATGGATCTAAATAACACAAGATCTATTGAGAAGTGAATCATAGATAATAGATAATGCTTGGTGTGTTTAAAAAACTAAGGTAGAATATTTGGTTTCTAGGATATGGATACAGGGTCAACAAGAGGATCGACTACTGGGGGTTAACCAATATGGAAATAAGTAGGTATTTGTACTAAACCTTGTAAATTTCATGTTTTTTTCTCTCTAGTTATTTCTATACATAAAATAATATTTTAAGATATCAATGAGTGGATCAATAACCTTAACAATTTTGAGAGGTTGAATTCAAAGAAAGAATAATTTAAAAAATTAAACCCCTGATTCACCCCCCCCCCAGTGGTCAATCTAGTGGGTACTATTGTAGTTACTACTTGGAACAGTAGTAGTCATAATTGTTCACCCGTTTGGGATTTTAGGCCACCGGATTGGTCTTTGGGGCCTTCAAGACCTTTGGTCTACCCAAGGCCTTTAAGATAGTAAGAATTTTGGGCCAACACAAGGCCTTGGGGCGTCAAGGATTTCAGGACACCTCAAATCCTTCAGACCACATGTTCACTGCAGTTTCCCAGACATACTCTATAAAAAAGAGCAACCCCAGTGGGGTATTCAGAGTAGGTGCACTCACCAGAGTAGAACCAGTGGATTTGTAAGAATTAGAGGGTATGGAAATGCCATCATGACCAGCTTTTTCTTTCACAGGAAGCTTAGTTGGATAGCCATTCAAAGGTGGAGAGCTACCATCATGATTCATATCCTGAGGAAGGGCAGTTCCTTGTAGTTATAGTCTAGATGAATTCTTTAAGACATTCGGGTCATGTAATGTCTCATAAGCCTACGGTCCATGTAATCTCTAATCCTACATGCCTTATAAGGGTTCCACCTCATCCCTTAAAAGGGGGGTTATCAAAAATAAATAATAATAAAAAGAAGGCCTTCTGGCCATTCAGGCACTTGGGAAACACTTCAATCATAAAAACCGTTAAATAATGACGTTAAAAAACATTAAATATCATGATAATAAATTCATTAATGATATAACATGTAAAATGGGTTGTATATACACCTTATAAAATAATATAGGTGGATAACATCAAAAAAAATGTTTCAATGAAAGGAAATTGAAATGATGTCACGTACCTTGAGTCTGGTTAGTCTTATGTGTCTTTATCTTCTAGAATAATAAACTTACATTAATTATTTACTTACTTGAAAACCTTTTTCAGTGTTTTTATTACTATTATTTCACTTATTAAAAATTTATATACAATTACTTAATCAATTAAGTTTAAGTCGGATGTTTTGACCATATTCAGATTATTGGTCAAAAATGACTTTGGTTGGTTGACTATGGTCAAAGAGGTAATTATTTATGAATATAAATAATAATAATAATAATGAAATGATTATCATATTTATACTTCAATTATATTTTTAAAACCAATCATGAATTATGGTTAGGAAAAGTGAATTCGCATTATGACCATGGAGACAATAGGTCATACGTACGAATGAGTAATGTTTCAATTTTAAAATTATCATTATGGAAAGAATATAATTAATATTTTATCTTTATAGAATTATAATAATCACCGAAACCATTATATTTAATTATATATACATATACATATATATCATTATTTTTATAGAAACAGAATCACATCATTTTGAGGAAGTGGTAGTCCACACGTCCATGAATGACTTTATCAATTTTCTAGTGTATGAAAAGGTAATAAATAAAATTATATATTATATTTATATAAATATAATTATGTCATTAATATCATAATTATGTCATTTATATCATATATATTCAATATTGTTACCCTTATTACCTTCCATGTAACATGTCAGTCAAAAATGATTTCCATTGCTTTGCGAGGTGGTAGTCTATCGTACACACGAGCAACATTACCATATCCCTTACAAAATGGAATATAAAAAGGTTATATATGATATAATGAATCCTAAAGTATAATAATGTTATAAATATCTTACATAATCTTCTTTATTCATCATTATTCCCAAACATGGTAAGTGGTACTGGAAAAACGAATGACCTAGTTTTTTGAGAGGGTTGTCTACTATACACACGAATGATGATTTCATAACCCATTTGACGGAAGTGTGTGTCTACGATCCTTTATTTCATGAAAGTATTTACTTGTTTAAAATATTATTTAATACCTTGTTTTTGGTTAATTAAAGGATTCAAGGTTAATTAAGGGGGCCTTAGGGGTGTTCTGGGGGGTTGGGACATGAAAGGAAGGAAAACATGGCCAAACTATGCAAGGTGCATGGTTAGCGCAAAGTTAAGTAAATTTTACGGCCTTCCCAGGAAAACTATGTAGCCATGGATATTGGAATATCACATTGTTGGAGAATGGTTTTTAAACCATGCAGATCTTCCTGAGTAACCGTGATATCTCACCTTCCTCGAATAGTGTCTTGTTAACGATTTGCGCACTATTTGGAAACTTGTGTGGGTAAACCATGTAGCCTGGTAAAGTTGGAAAATTTTTACAAAATATCCATTATTGGATTTTTATTATCTACCTAATATTCTGTACCATTTCTTCCCTTACAACCATATAGATGAACCAAGGCTCTCAAATCTTCTAAGAGATCAATCTCCCTCAGTTCTAGGCCATTCGGAGCGTCATTTGTTGCAGATTGAAGCTCTGGGTAAGTTTATTGCATCCCCTGCATCTATTTTCCAGATTAGGGTTTTTAGTTTCTCACATCGTTTTCCAAATCTAAAAAACCTAATTTTTCTGGTGGAATCTATGTTGGTATTTAAAGGGTGTTTGAATCCAGATCTAAGGCCACCGTTAATAGTGCGTTCATCATCGAATTTGAGGTAGGTGGTCTACCGGTTATATCCCATAATTTTGTTATATATTTGTGTATGTGTGTTAAGTTATTTATTCCCGATCATTGGTAATTTGTTACCTTGAGTAATATTTTATAAAATGGTTGGATAATTAATTATTTAGACCCCTCATGATCCCTATGGGATGCATTAAGGATTATTGGAATGATTTCGGGCCACCCACGGGGTGTGTCGACATTCCCGAACATATAGATTGGTAACGTTAAGTGTATAGTTCACTTGATACAACATATATACCATATTAAACATCTTTAATATGTTTAGTGGAGTGGAAAATGCAATATTGATAGTTGTGATTTGGTTTTGATGGTGGCATAAGGGGTTGTTTGGCATGGCTTGAAAAAGGGTTAATTGGGTGAATTGGGACTATGTCAAATGGCTTATGAATTATATTGAAATGCCTAAATGGGTTAATATATATATATATATATGAAATGATGAACGTGTTAAATTGTAAATTCATTGTGAATTAAAGAACATATAAATGGGTTTTCATAGGGGAATTGATGAATATGTGGAATGAGTTAATACATGAGAATTTTGGGGTATACCTAATGGGTTAAGATAGTGAAGTGGTTATGTTATGTGATATAAGAATTTCTCTTGAAATGCATAATTGGGAAAATTATTATTAAATGATAAATTGGATAAATGGGTTAATGTATGGCAGTTTGTTAATATTGGATAATGTATGATAATTTATTAATATACTTAATGGGTTTTGGAATGAGAATGAAAATTGGGATAAATTACTATGTAATGTAATTAGAAAATGTGGTAATGGGTTATGGCATAGTATTAATTCCCGTGTTGATTATTATGGATTACGATTCTTATATGTATTTGTTGTGTTTGGTTGTGATATGGTTTGTGTGTGGTGAATGTATGAATAAGCATGTGAACATGGCTTGAGGTGTGGGATAAAGGACTAAGGCGCCCCCCATGGGTCAAGTTGGACAGATGCCCTAACTCCACCCATAATGCACGGGTTAGGGAAGGGGACATATCTCTATTCCCTTGACGGTTTCATTCCACTCCAAATTATCCTTTGAGGTGAGGAAAATGTGTTCGATGTAATGTGATCATTTCTAGTGAGATAGGTACTTTATTTACTCTTTTATTCATTTTGATTGATTGCCTTAGGCCCATGAGTAGATTATGTTTATTCATAACCCCTGGAACACCTGATAAGAAGGGAATAAGTAATGGATGTGTTTCTAATATTGAAAATGGTAATAAAAATAGAAATAGTGCAAGTGTAAATGGTTATCTAATGGTACCCGAGTTGTCATTTTGTTTATCTTACCATTTACTCTATACTTGCATGCACTATCTGTTTGACTGGATATTCTGTACACACCATTGGTGGGGGCCTACTGAGTTTTACACACACCCTGCTCAATATAGCATTGGGTACCCGAGTAGATCTCACTATTGAAAGATTGAATATGGTAAAGGGCCCAGTTCTAGGGAGATGATTCAGTCATGGGAAATGCGTGGATAAGGTTTCAGACTTGGATTTATGATAGTTTTCAGGATTCCACTATTGTAATTGTTATTTTTTTGTTCACCTGGTACTATAGCATGAAGTGACATATTTGCTGATGGTTGTGGTTTGTACCCAGTTTTGGGAAATGGTTATTTATGAATATTCATGGGTTAATCTAATTTATTACACTATTCTATTTATTTTATATTATTAATTACTCTGGTAAATATGGTATAGTCTCACCATCTGAATTCTATATCCTCACTAATATTTGGCAATCTATGGTGTACAGGGAGGTGGGCTTGAGGTCATGTGGTGACCTGGCTTAAGGCACCGATTTACTGGCTCCTGTGTCTAGGATGTTACAAAATAGTATCATAGGTGTTCTCTCTATGAATTACTATTTGAGGATGGTAGATATAAGATTAGTGAGGTGTTAGGCCTTTGTAATGAACTCGTGTTTCGGAGTAGCTAACCCATGTATAGGGGAAACCCCAAGTCACCCTGGGTGGGAATTGTTGTTCTTAATGTGTGTTGTTACAGTTGAATGGTATTTCAATGTTGGTTGATGCACATGTTGTGTGATGTGACTAATTTTTTATATTCTTCTCATGGTTGTAAAGGCATGAGTTTGAGCATTAATACATCATTTTAGTCACCTAAGGATATAGGTTTCATGCATCATGACAAGCTCACATGTGATGTGTATATAGGGCATAGAGAGTGGAATTAATTTTACTTTCTTAAACAATTTGAGGGAAAATGGTGTCTAATTATAATAATGAAAGTGGTTAAATGAAAATAGTGTAAATGAATAGTTAAGTAATAGTGTGTATAACGAAAAATTATGACTAGTTTATAATTTTGTGTTGTGATAAATTGTAATGTCTGATTGGTGTCTAAAAGAGAAATATTGTATAGTGATGGTGAAATGGATAATGAATTTGGCATAATATTTGGTGTAAATGAGTTAAACTGAGGATTGAAACAAGTTGTTAAATGGGGAATGTGTCTAAGAGAAAATATTTCTGTTTAGAAAGAGGAAATGGTTTAAAAAGGGTGTTTGATGAAAGGCTTTTGACCAAGTAAATTAATTTACCCATGTTGACCATAACTCGTAGTAGGTATGGTATAGGGCAGTGCTCTAAGAATGATGATAAATGTTGGATAGTGTAAGAAGATTGGGTTGTTTAAACTTGATATTATAAGATCTTTTCTATCTTTAGATTAATCTTGTTGATCATTCTTCAAAGTTATTGTTGAGGAAAGTGTTTTGGACTATTTTAATGAATAAGATAGGGACATTCGAATGATTAGGTGAGTGGGGAGTTTAAAATTTAAATGTTTGAGTTAAAAAATGGTGAATTTAATTATTAAATTATGTGTAATGATATAACTTTTGGTGAACTTGTTAGTTGATATTCCTTGTGTTGTCGATTAGACCCTTGTATTGGTGGTTTGGGGTAGTGATAGTGCCCTAGTTTGAGACCTTATATTTGGGTTGTATGACCTTAATGGTTATGACATGGCATAGGAGATGTTCTTAGAGAACCCTTGGTAGGGTTATTTCCTTTGAGTCACAAGGCATTGTTCAGTAATGTGAGTGTGTAAACTCTCATGGGTCGTGATCAAATGGAGTGTATGCTAGACCTTAGGGATGGTGTTTGGGTGTCGGTTCCCTTATGAGAAGGTACCATGGTGAGTTGTTTTTCGGATCCCAAAGAGGGTGTTTGGAATTTAGTATCAATGTATATGTATGGTTACCCTATATTTAGATCCTAGAGTGAATTTTCACTTGTTTTTTAGTCATAGTTTGTATCGTAATGGAGGTGAGAGTGTCGTTCACGAACGGTTCTTGTTCGTAACCTAATGTGTGTAATTTCAGAAGAGGACTAATGACCTTTTCTTTTCATGACTCTAGTCTAGGGATTTGGTATCATTCAACCTTCAAGGTGACCTATGAGAGAGGTTAGGTGGGGTTCCTAGGAATTTTGGGTCTATGTCGCATAGGTGGATGTCTTGGACCTTGTCAATGGCACACAGAGAGTGTCACTTGGTGCCAGTTTGTCCAAGAGGGATAAGTGGAATATTGATGGTTAGTTATATGACTTGGTTTGTGGTTACATGTTGAATGTTTTAGGGGAATCAATGGAATACTCATAGTAGGATATCCTAGTGATGTGTGCTCCTTAGAATAGGAAGCACAAGAGATGCTTCAAAGTTATAATGGATGCATACTGAGTACCATCAGGTTTTTGTAATTAGTATGGTTGTATCGTAGTTTTCTTATAAGAGAACCCGAATGCTTGTGGTTGGGTGTAAATATTATTTTTGAATGGTTGTAGTATATGGATGACTGACCTGTCTATTTTTATAATGATTATTAGCGGTATCAATGTTGTTTTCAAGTGGGAGGGAGAAGGGTGATTGAAGCATGGTTAGATTCTTTTTTTTGGAAGTGACACCCGATGAGAGGATGGTCATGCAGATGAGATTGTTTGTAAGAATAGTTTGGTAAGTAAGTGGGAACTAGGATTCATTTAGGTGAGGTTTGGAGTGTGGTAACAAAAGTTGTTTTAAGTGTGGTTGTAAGAAAGTGTGAGACTTAAGGGCTCTAATGACATCTAGATTTGGGTATGCGCTGGAAAGGCATGATTTTGATTTGGATAAACATTTGTTGTTCTCTAAAAAACCAAAGTTGGAAGCATTGATATGCAATAGACCATTGTTTTGATTAGTGTGGTTGACCTTTGTGTTTTGTTGATACCCATCAGGATCATTTTGGAAGAGCTCGAGTGGTGTGTTGGATGTAGGGTCAAATGAAAGTTGGTTAACAACTTATTGGGGATGGTCATAGAGTGGTGGTGAATCTTATTTGTTAATCATGCCTGAGAAGTGGTAGTTATTTTTTGATGAGATGTGTAACGTAGGGTATTCTGATATCTTTTTTAGGTCCTGGTGTCCCATAGTTGGAGTTGACATCAATAACGGATAATATAGTGGTGGTGTTCTTTAACTAATTATTATCATACCGTAGATAGTGATGATCATTCCCAACATCTTGACATCATCCTGAGAATATTTAGAAGCTCTGGATTTACACCAAGTGACTAGAAATTGTTTTTGTAAGGAAATCATGGATTTTATGCTCATGATGCAGTATATGTGGAGTTCGGTGATGGGATGTACACCACCAATGGTTTTGGGTGAGGTCATTGGGAAGGACCGGGTGTAAAAAAATGTTGTGGGTGCCATTCATAGGATCCAGAACAAGCAAAGGGTGATGCTCATTTTATTTTTCTAGAAAATATATATATCTTTGTCTATGTTTTGGGGTTTGGATTGAGATCTAGTGTAAAATATGTGGTGGGCATCTCTCAAGGAGAACAATGGTATCAAAACTCCTGTGGTGGGGAGTGATAAATCAGTCCTATTTGTGGAGAGGATAAAGTTGAGTTGGTGAAGTGACACTGTGAATCCATTGCAGAACCTATGAGGTGAATGGTGGGTCACTTAGGGAGGCCAATAAGGCCTTGATTATAGTGGTTTATTGAGCCAATCATTGGATTTGGGATCAGGGTGGTCCTGAATTAAATTTGAGATTCTCATGTCTAGTCCTCAAAGGGGATGGTAAGACATGAAAATGGTTTGTGGAAAGAGTTTTTGGGTTCTATAACTCAAATAAAGATCAGTATTATACTCGAGTAAGTGTCTTTGTATGGTATTAGAATGTCTTGAAGTTTGAGGGTACCTTGGACATGTGAGGTAGTGTCATTCCAATGGTGAAGCTAAACGTTCCAGGATCAGTCATCCGATGATGGATCTACTTGGATTGGAGTGGGGGACATATGTAGAAAGTTGTAAATATCTTTTAGTGGTTGTTTGGGGGTGATAAGTATGGTTCAAACTTTTAAATGGGTTTGATTTATATCCTAGCCTTTTTTAGTTAATGCATGAATGGTAGGAGTGCTTGTGTTGGGAATATTAATGGGGACAGTGAAGCCAATGAGAGTTCGAATGGAAGTGATGTCATGAGAGAGGAATTCTATGGGAAGTTAGGGAAGACCTCGGTGGGTGTGTGGGATGATAGTGATAGGCTTCAAGGTAGGATGTGCTTGTGGAAGGTAAAAAGGGGTAGCATGCCAATAGTGAAATATGGGTATGGTGGGAGCAACCCACCTCCGGTTTGATGTTGTAGCAGCAAGTCCCATTCGTAAATGAATTCATACATTAGTAAGGTCAATATGACCTTAGTATTCAAATGGATAATGTTGGAATTTCCTCCCAAATAGTTTCAATAGAAAGGCCATATGCCATTGTAGGTTGATGCACAAATGGATGTTTAGGTACAATTAGTAGGGAACATGTATGGTATGTTGTGAAAGTTGAGTTGAGATTTTGGTTGTCTTATTCGATAGTGGGGGTTCCAAACAACGAAATATTGTGGGGATAACTGTAATATGAAAGTGGTTGGTTGATGATGTGATTAGAGTTTGGGTTGGATAGACCAAGTGTTTACCTTTGGTTGATATCATGTTTTGGTCACTGTTAGAGTTTTGAGGATAGAGTAAAATGGTGCCAAGGAATTTGGGTCATGAGTTATGAAAAGTATTGGACTGATAGAGTGATTATTGGTTCTTCTATTATGGTATGATATTATGTTCATTGTTTTCATGTGCTATGAATTAAGAACAGTTTCCTATGTTTTCCCTATGAAGTTATAATGGTTTATGTGTGGTTGAAGATGATGTGTGCTTTGAGGAGTATCTAGTTTGGTAGTGGTTTTTAGTGATAAACTCTTTCAGGAAAAGAATGTTCCTTGAATTTAGGTTTTAGGGAAGCATGGTAATTCTTGGGATGGAACTTGAGAAAGGGGCATGGATAAGTAGGCCTAGTGGCTTGATCTCTTTGTTTGGAATCCCAGTAATGCTTCGGAATGTAGTTAAAGGAAGAACCGTTATAAGGTGGGGAGGTTTTAATATCCCAGATTTTTTGAAAGTATGTACTTGTTTAAATTTTGGATCAATCCCTTTTTTTGTTAAATGAATTCTTATTGGGTGTTGTAGGGGGCTCAGGGGTGTTCAGGGGGTTTGGGACATGAATGGAAGGAAACCCAGTACAAATTGTTCAAGGTGCATGGTTATAACACGGTTAAGTAAACTATGAGGCATTCCCAAGAAAGCCATGAAGCCTTGGACAGTGGCATATTGCATCGATGGATCACAGTTTATAAACTCTTTAGAGCTTCCTAAGTTACCGTGAAAACTCACCGTCCTTATACATTGTCTTGCACAGGGTTTAGAAATCCATGCAAGAAAACAGTGTGGCCTGGTAAAGTTGAAAACAATAACAAAATGATCATTACGGAATTTTTATTTTATACCATATATTATCTTCCATTTCTTCCCATTTAAACCCTATGGATGATCCAAGACTCCCAAATCTTCTAATAGATCGATATCCCTCAGTTCTAGGACATTTAGAGCAGCGTTGGTTTCAGATCAAAGCTCTGAGTAGGTTTATCATATCCCTTTATTATCTTTTTCTGGATTAGGGTTTGTAGTTTCACCCAACTTCTTCTAAATCCGAAAACCCCTCTTTTTTTTTGGAATCTAGGTTGGGGATTAAAAGGGTGTTTGAATCATGATCTATGGTCATGATTAAGAGTGATTTCATCATCAGATTTGAGGTAGGTGGTCTATAATTTATATCCTATAGTTTTGTTATAGATTTTTCCATGTGTGGAAAGATCTTTCTACCCTTTACTTATGAATTCATAACCATGAGTAATATTTGCTAAAATGGTTGGATAATTAATGATTTAGACCCCTCATAATCCCAATGGGATGTATTGAGGATGATTGGAGTGATTTATGGCCACCCATAGAGTGTTCTAACATTCCCGAACATAGAGATTGGTAAAGATAAGTGTAGAGTTGACTTGAGACAATATAAATACCATATTGAACATGTTTAATATGTTTATTGGATTTGAAAATAAAATATTTATAGTTGTTATTAGGATTTTATAGTGGCATAAGGGGTTGTTTGGCATGTCTTTAAAAATGGTTAATTGGTTGAATAGTGTCTGTGTCGAATGGATTGTGTTGAAATTTCTAAATGGGTAAATATATATATATGAAACGGTGAATGTGTTAAATTCGTAATGGATTGTGAATGGAAGAACATGTAAACGAGTTTTCATATGTGAATTGATGAATATGTGCAATGAGTTAATACATGAGATTTATAGGGTATACCTAATGGGTTGATGGTAGTGAAGTGGTTGTTCTATGTGATATAAGAATTTCACTGGAAATGCATAAGTGGTAAAATTCTTGTGAAATGAAAAATGGGATAAATGGTTTAATGTAAATTAGTTGGTGAATATTGGCTAATGTGTGATAATTGTTGAATATACTTAATGGGTTATGGCATGAGACTGGAAATTGGGCTAAATGGATATATAATGTAAATAGAAAATGTTTTAATGGGTTATGGAATAGTATTAATTCCAATGTTGATTGTTATGGATCCTGATTTTTATATGTATTGGTTGGTTTTGGTTGTGATATTGTGTGTGTGTGTGTTGAATGGATGAATAAGCATGTGCAAATAGATTGAGGTGTGGGATAAAGGACTAAGGCTCCCCCACGGGTCGAGTTGGACTGATGATCTAACTCCACCCACAACGCACAGGTTATGGAAGGGGACAGAGCTCTATTCCCTTAACGGTTCCATTCCAGCCAGACTGGGGTTTCGAGGTGAAGATAATGTTTTTTTGTGATGTGATTATCCCTAGTGAGATATGGACTTGATTACTTCCTTTATGCATTATGATGTATTTACTTAGGCCCATGTGTAAATGATGTTTATACATACCCCATGAAACACATGATAAGAAGGGACTAAGTAATGAATATGTTTCGAATGATGAAAATGGTAATAAAGATAGAAATGGTTTAAGTGTACTTGGTTATCTAATAGAACCCTAGTTTTCTTATTATTTAAATTAAAATTTACTCCATACTTTCATGAACTATCTATTAGACTAGATATTTTGTAGGCATTGTTGGTGGTGGCCAACAGAGTTGTATAAACACCCTACTCGGGTCGCCATTGGGTACCCGAGTAGACATTATTATTGCAGGTTTAAATAAGGGTAAGGGCTCAGTGCTAGGGAGTTGAGTGGGGCTTGGTACATTCATGGATGACGATCGATACTTAGAGTCAATACTAATTTCTGGATTCCATTGATTTCTTTATTTTGGGTTTTTCTCACTTGGTACTATAACATGACATGACATATTTACTACTGGTTGTGGATTATACCCACTTTTGGAAAATGGTTATTTATGAATGTTCATGGGTAATTCTATGGTGTTTTGGATATACTATTTATTTTTTCCTGTGAATTACTTTGGTAAAGAGGGTATAGTATCTCAATGTGACTTTTATACCCTCACTACTACTTAGAAACCTCTAGCGTATAGGAAGACACACTTTAGGTCATGTGGGGACCTGACTCAGGGCACCGGTTTAGTGGCTCTAGGGTCGGGCATATTATAGTGTGTGGGTGTAGGTTATAACTATAAAATAAAAACATATCAATATATTTAGGATATTTAGGATATTATATAATAATGGTATAAGAATATTTTAATATGGTGGATAAAGAAATAAAATAGAAATTCAAGTTGATGAGTGTTGTTTCTTCCTCTGGTTACTCAGTTTGGTTTTCACAAAAGGCCTTCCTTGGGTAGATTTAAGCCAAAATTAAGGCTTATGTGATGAGGGGAGGAAATTTGGGAAGTTATTTTGTCAGGTTTGGACAAGATAAATGGATCTTTATATGTGGATAAGCGATTAGAGTGAGTGCCCTTTTATAGTTGAGGATGCATGGCATTCTTGTAAATACTCAAAAGTATTCACTATTGGGAGGTCTCCCTTACGTCATGTACATATAACATTTAAAACTAATATAATGTATGGAAATTATGGCCATGATAAACATACACCATACAAAAATAAAATCATTTTTATTATTTTTCTTTATTCTTTTAGTTTACTCAATTTTACCTTTTTTTTTGTTTTTACCGTTGAAATAAGTTTTATAACCTGGGTTATTTATCTATCAAGACTAAATTAAAGTGAGGCTTATAAAAAATTATCAAATTATTTTAAATATTATATATAATTTATAAATAAATCTTATATATGTTGAAATTAACTTTTAACAAAACCACATGTTATATGCCAAAACACTACTTTAACCTAAACTGTGATAACAAAGTTTTTACAATTTAAGGGTCAATACGTTCATTATAAAATATTAATTGGTACATTATTGGATTATATTTGATATATATTTTCACTTATAAGTTAATTAACAAAATATAGTATTTTTGTAATTTTAACTCATTTTATAAAAATATCATTTATTATAAAAGAATAATAATATCAATTTTGACATTATTTATTTAAATTAAATTTGAAAACATCAATATAATAAATCAATTTGAATACATTAATTTAAAAACTATTTAAAATGATATATTAATCTAAAAATTAATTTAATACATCAATTTATTCCATTTACTTCACTTTTAATATTTTAGTATCATTTATTTTAGTTTATTACTAGCTAAATAATTATTGTATTAACATTTCTAAAGCATTTTAAATAAATAATTAATCTCTAAAAATTAAATATAAATGATTATAATGAAAAAAACTCATTTATACTTTAACATAACATGTACAACCAAATATAAGTAATTTTTTCCCTATTCCAAATCATTATAGATATTAAAGGCAAGGAAGGTTCTGTTTTTTGTCTTTTTATTTACTTGACATATTATATAGGAAAATTTTTTTGACTTTTATCTCAATAACTCATAAAAACAAACATAACTTTATAAGGGTCTAAATATGGTCATAAAATGGGTGTTGGAAAAAATATTAGATCATTTTACACCTTGTATTCTATTTGGACCACTAAGTAAACTTCTTTAAGTTTAAACACTAGAATTAATTTTAACTATTTTACCTAATAATTGTGGTAAAAAAACATATTTGACCTTATTAGATAATATAATTCAGGATTATTCTAAATATGGAATCCATGTTTAAAATTTAAACTCATATAAGTGACATAATTTAATTTAAACCTAATCTAACAAACGTGATGAGAAAGTGAGTTTTTTAAGTGAAAATGTTCAAAATTTTACAATTTTTTATATAAAAATAAATAGTAAAATGATATAAATGACATATATTGGATTAATATATTTATAATTGAACAATTATTTAATTTAAAAATAAATCAAAATATAATTTAACATTATAAATTATTTAGAAGAAAATGTTGTTTTCAATTAAAAACCAATATTCTTTACTATTCATCTAAAAATGAAACATTTTAGAATAATACCAAAAAAATAAAACTAAGTTAATTTGGGTAATTTTATTTAGAAAATAATCTTTATTTATTCAAATAAATTTTCAAAATTTGGTAAAAATTAATTTTAAATTATGTGCTCCAAACACGATTAATCTGTCTTTTAGAAAAAAACTATTTTTCAGAATAATTTTTTTCTTTCAAATGATTCTTATTTTATTTATAATTAATATATAACTAATAAAAATGTGTAAAATAAATATTTTCATAAGTCATTTAATACTATTTGTACCTTTCACTCTAATATCTAGGTCATAACTATCATATTAAATAAAAATATTAATATTATATTGTTATTCGGTAAAACTTATTCTTATGTGTATTTAAAAAAATTAAAGAAACTCATTTTTTCATATAATAAAATCTTATTTAGTGTTTTGTATCATTTACTATATGGAAATTTATTTTCTTCTTTTAAAATAATGGGGTGTTTCAACTACTTTACTAAAAAAATGCCATGATAATATTCTCATAGAGAGAGAATATCATTTCCCCTACAAAATTGTATTTGTGCATAGATAATAATCATCATAAATAGTAAATAAATACTCCATTATAATCTTCATTTAGATAGTTGGAATACACCTATAATTCATGTGAGATACTACTCATAATAAAATAATTTCAATTTTCAAATCCATATATTATAAATATACAGCATGAATATAACAGCATGAATGGACCCTCATAAACATATTAAAATATTTTTCAACATATTTTATATCATTTAATATTATTTTATAAATAATAAAAATAATTAAATCCTCTCAAAAATAAATATATTAAAATTATTTAAAAGCCTTGTTTTAAGTTCATACAATAATAAAGAAATATTTTTATTTCAATCTATGTAAAACGTACAAAAGATATTTCACATAGTTTTTATGTAATTATTGTGTATTTACATAACAAAAAAATCAATAAAAACACTTAATATCAACATAAAGTAAACTATGATATGAAAATACTGGAAAACGGGGTTTCTTTAAATTTTTCTTTTTCATTCTGTACAAAAGTTGTCTTTTGAAAAGGTGTCTATGTAAAGGTATATTTACATAACCTTGTAAAGGTACTTAATAAAGACCAATGTAAAATTAATTTCAATGTGTTACGTAAAGGTATAAATTAAATTATAAAGGATGTGTAATGGTAACTCGCATATCACTGCTGGAAATAAGATTTATACCAACGGTTTTAGGAAAACCGTTGGTATAGTTCACTTATATGGACCTATACCAATGGTTTGGCTAAAACCGTTGGTATAGTTCACTAATTGGGAACTATAACAATAGTTTTGGAAAAACCGTTGGTATTGGGGGGACCTATACCAACAGTTTAGGTAAAACTGTTGGTATAGGTCACTTATCTGGACCTATGCCAATAGTTTGGGCCAAACCATTAGTATAGGTCCATAATAGAGACCTTATACCAACAGTTTTCTTCAAACCATTGGTATAGGTCCTCTATATACCAACGGTTTATCCAAAACTGTTGGTATAGGTCCCAAAATCAAGGAATCTATACCAATGGTTCTCAAAACCGTTGGTATAATTACATGTATTTTTTATGGAATCTTCTTACAGAGAACATTAAATAAATAAAAATTTAAAATAATTATGATAACAAATATATATATTTATGAAGTTATGTTCACAAAAGTCAAGTTAGGTTATTTTTTAGGTCGTTCAATCAAAAACTAGAGGTACTGGGATCAAAACCAACTGAATTCTTATTTATTAAAATACATATACCAACATTTTTATGGAACAGTTGGTATAAATTTTTCATATTACTTATACCAATGGTTTTGAAAACCATCAGTATAGGTTTATACCAATGTTTTTTCAAAACTGTTGGTATAGACCTATCCCCACGGCTTACTAGCCAACGGTTCTCAGAACTGTTGGTATAGGATATACCAACGGTTTGGAGGCCTATACTAACGGTTTCAAACCGTTGATATATGGTATTTTTCTAGTAGTGTATTTGCTATATAAATATGAAATAAATATTTATTTAAAGGTATATCATGGAATATTCATTTTGGGTGAAGATCGTTAGTTGCTTTCTTAAAGGTAAGTATAACAACTCATGTAATGATGAAATGAAAAAAAAACTATTTAATGGTAATATAATATCATGTGTAAAGGTAACATAAAAATATCCTAGTTGTGTAAAGGTATAACCAAAATTGGAATGTAAAGGTAAAATGAATTTAAATTTAAAAAATAAATCTATATTAAGGTAAAATAAAGTTGTCCAATTATGCATAAGGGTATAAAAATGTCCATAATTTGTGTAGGGGTAAAAAATCACATTAGAACTATTTCACTTGAAATATAACCAAAGTAAATAAGAAATATAAAATATAAATAAATAATGAATAAATAAAAAATAAATAAATTAACAATTAATTAAATATGATTATGGAATTAATAATTTAACAATTAATTTAACATTATTTGTTTCTTCTATAAGAAATAAAATCATGAAATAACATTTAATCAAACTAACGAAAAACAGAATGTATTAAATAATGATTTAATAATATTGTGATAAATTTTAATTACAAAAATAATGAGGTATTTATAATTATGAAAATAAAAAATTAGAGTGGATCATAGAGCCTCTCAATAATCTCGCCTTTTTGACAATCAAAAAATCAAATGTAAAGGAATAAAACTTCTCCTCTTTTTTGGAATTAATCAGAAAGATAAGTATTTAAAATCATGATTCCAATACAAAACATTCCCCTCCTTTAAAAAAAATTAATAAAAAATCTATTTTCATAACGATATTTTGTTATGTGTTCATAAAAGAAATATAAATATAAATTTATTGTTTTATAATGAAATTTTGTAACAATATATGAAATTAAAAATTAAAAATAAATATAAAAATCAATTTCAATGACATTATTGAATATAACCAATATTTCATAAAAACATAATATATTTAAACATCTCCTCCTTAAAAAGATTACTCAAAATCAATTAACAGGATTAAAAATATTTTTCATTCAAAAGGTAGATTCATAGTAGATTTAAAAAATTCATGTACTGACTAACCATTTATTTAATATTATAGTAATTCATGCTCTGGATATATAAAAACTATAACAACACATTTAAATTTATATGATTGATCATATTCAGATTGATTTGAGAAATTTTAAATATATTTAAAAATATTATACCATTTTAGAATATCTAAAATGAATCATAACATTTCAGAATGTTTTAAAGATAGATGTTAAGATCAAATAAATTTTGAAACATTGAAACTATGAATTGAATAACAATTTAATAGTATGAAAATATATCTCCTTTAAGTTAACAAAAATATTCAGGAGCCACTAAATACAATAAAACCTAAATATAGAATATTTACCTGATTGAAAATTCTATATTTTGATAAAAATATTATATTAGCCTTAAAAAATAATACAAATGTATTATTAAAAGAATCACTAATGGGATGCACTCAAACAACATCATAACTAATGCTATATAAATTTAAAAATACTGTTCCATGATTCTTAAAAAGATCCACATTTCAAACTCAAATTTCATTCTCCATTTTTTTTTTGAAAATGAAATTAAATACATTAACTCCTACAAAATTCAAGGTTATTAAAATGTATACCTATATTTAAATTTATAAATCATTCAAGTTTCTTTAATAGTTAAAAAATCAGCATGATTTTTAAGATATTATATAATATATAAATAAGATTAAAGTTTCCTTTTAAATGTAATATTAATCACATAATCAGCATGATTTAGATTAAAAATATAACTCAATTGTTTTAACATACACAAGAATGGAAATATTATTCATATTTAAACGTGATAAAAATAGATTTAAAGAAAGTGTATACCTCTAGAAAAAAATCATAATTAAAACAAGGTTGGATCCCCCTCAATTGATTCACATTAAAAATATATCAACTATAATAATTTGAACTAGAATGGTAAATAAGAATAGTAAAGATCCACCATAATTTCAGTTTTCTTCATTTCAAATAGACAAACCAAATATTATAAAATTTAAATTACAACCTGTATAAAGTAGTGGAGGATTCTCTTAGAAGCACACATAAAAATCCCAAGGACCATAAAAAATGTTATATGATATTAAAATAATTTCATTGAATTTAAAAACAACAGAATTTTAAATCGATTATAGTAAACCAAAATTTAAAATATGAATTACAAGCTCACTATCCATATTAAGATATATTTAAGTAAATGTGGATAAAATACAAAATAAATATAGTTTTAATCATGTTTACTAACCAAAAGAAAAAACATATGCTATCATTACAAATGAAAAAATATATACAAGATATCCATAATTAAATAGTAAAAAAAATACCAAGATCATGCCAACATCTCAATAATAGAATAAATAAATCATGAATTCTAGCCATAAAACTAATGACTCGTTTTACTTTGGCATCCAAACTAGTTTTGTTTCGATCGGATTAGAAGTAATTTTTTTAAGAATCCAATATGTTGAAGGTTTTAAAATAGTATCCTTAAAATCAATTTTTGATAAGAAATATATTTTATGTCCAATTCATTGAGTAAACTTTAAAGGATAATCAAATTCATAATGAACATAATCACAACATTTATAATAATAGGAAAAATAAATTATAGCAGGCTTTCCTTTTATGAGGTTATTATTAAAGGAAAGACTATAATCAAGTTTATTATTTTTTTATTACCATATCTAGATTTTTCTTCAGAATTTCAGTCTTAGATTTAGATTTAAATTATCTTTTTGTATAAACTGAATATCATCAAAAAAATACTATTAGAAGTAGAATAAATTTTTTATTTGTCTCTTTATTTCCTGATCATTCTATTTTTCAATTAAACTGTAAACATTTCATAAAATTACTCATTAAATTTTCTTTTCTCTACTTATTTTTCATATTTTATGTTCATTGTTTCTCCTTTAAGAATAAAAATCTCATAGTCAATATTTTTTTACCTTTTTAATTGAATTGATAAATAATTTTTTTTTTGAGACATTTATATAGATCCGTCATTTTTCATTTGATCATAATAATAATATCACGGTTATTCTAATTATTTAATGCTTTCATTTTCAAAAATAAGAGTTTAATCATAATCAGAACTTTTATCCATGTTTCCATTTAAAAAAATATTCCCTGATTTTTCTTGCATATGAAAAAAGTTCACTTGAAGATCTTGAATTAGAAATTGTATATATTACCTTAGAATATTTTAAGATAAAATCAATATTACAAGTTTATTTTTATTTTTAAAATTCATCATATGAATTATAACTTTACGAATTACTCTAAGAACATAAATCTGTATCCTCTTTGTTTAGCTTCCTTTGATTTTTGAACATTGGATAATTTTATTTAATATGTCCCTTTTTTCCTTCACTCATAAAAAGTTATATTTGAATAATCTAATTTTTATTATAATTACCATCCACACAAGATAAAGAAATTTAATTTTTCCACTTATTGATTTTTTGTATTCCTATTTAAATTATAGAAATTCTATTTAAATATGGATGACTTTTCTACACCTAAACCAAAATATCCACTTGGATTTATCTTCTATAAAATTATTTTCCTCAAGATACTTATAAACTTCATAAGAGGTAGAATTCCTAAAAAGATTTTCAAAAATATTTCCATAAAGAGAGAAGTAAAGAATATTTATAACATTTAAATTTAGCAAAAATTTCTTATAATATAAATTACCACTCAATTTTATAGGTTCAAGTTTAGTTAAATCATACAGTTTTATAAAAATGTCCCAATATAAAATAATAATACTCTTTAAATAAATTTTCATTTCGATATTAAATTAATTATACATAATACCATTAAATTATGGAGGAAATTAATGATATAATAAATTAATATTCCTTTTGAAAGTCCTAACTGAAAAATATCTTTCCCATATATGGCTGAGTCTAGGATAAACATGTTAAATCAAAAGGATGATAATCCCAATAATATGAGAAACTAAGTTGAATAATCATTATAATAGTCAATATTTGATACCAATTCTTATGTTTCAAAATGGTGGTGTTAATAGAAAAGAGGGGGTTGAATTGTATTTCATTAAAAATAATTAATGTTTAAAATTATATTGTGGAAATTGATCAATCAATGAAATAAACATTTAATCCACAGTATATATGAGAAATATATATAAATTAAATTAAAGAGAGTAAAAGATAAACACAAGTATGTTTATATTAATTATAATCAACATGATCCAACATCTACTATTCACTCCTCTCAAACATAAAGAGGAATGATACCCATTATAAGAATAATTAATTTTAAAGGGGAGTAAATACCCATTATAGCTTAACTTTTTTTACACCATGATTCAAAACCCCAAACCCTTTATCTTTTTTAGGTTGAGACAAAAACCCAATCTTCTATGGGGGGAAAACGAAACCCATAATTTTGAAGCATAAAACCTAACCTCTATTATTTTACTAGTTAAGTAAAATCTAGTACACTTAAGGTAAAACCCTAAGGACTCTACCTTTTATGTTTGGAAAAAATAGTATGTTATGGGTTTAAACCTACACATATAATTTTAAGGAGAAGTACTAACCTATTAAAATATAATAAGGAAACCCATGATAACACCACACAGTGTTATAAAAACCTATTGGTATTTGTGGATAAATAGTGTTTTCAATATAGGTAATGGTATAATGTCTTAATTGTTTATGATAGGGAATCTCTAAAGAGAACCATATTTTTCAAGAGAAAAATACTTTAATGATTTAGGGATGTGTTTAGTACAGTATAGTACAGTATACAAAGACACATCCTTGTGTATCACATCTCACATGCATGAATCACCCATACTTTCGGACACCAACCTCTTTAAATAATTCTATTATCAAAAGCCAGATTTTTTATGAAAATTTCGTGATACTATGTCATAAATGATCAATATTTATTAGCACATGGAATCCTCCTAACATATTACAATAATAACTCTCAAGGAACTAGTTTGTAAAACAATCATTAGAATAATAACTAATTAATAAATCATAAAAAATTATATGTAAATATCATGGTAAGAATAATTTTAATATAAAAATGATATTATATAAATAATATAGGAAGTAACCATAATCCATGATATGCATTCATAAAAATTTTAGTGATAATATTCTCATGGTATGAGTATATAATTTCCTCTACAAAATAGTAATAGTATATGCATAATAGTCATCAAAAGAAGTAAATAAATACTCTCTTATAATCTTCATTTTAGCCCTTGGAATACTCCCTAAATTCATGTGAAATACTATTTATATTCAAAATAATAAAAGTTTTATATCAATTTAATATAAATATGTAGCATGAATATCACACCATTCCTGGAAACTCATAAAACACTTTAAAATTTTTTGATTATGTTTTTTAGCATTGAATATTATTTTAGAAATAATCAAAATAAGGAAATGTAATCATAATAAATATTTTCAAATTTTCAAAATGCTTTGTAGTAAGTTAATACAAGAATGAATTACATATTTAATCTTATTTTAATATTTGTAAAACATTCCATATTTATTTTTCATAGTTTCCATGTAAGTAATGTGCATTTACATAATAATCAAATAAATAAAAACACTTAATATTAACATGAATTAAACCAAAATATAAAAATACTTTAACAATAAATTGTATTCAAATTCTATGTTTCCATTCTACTTAAATTTTGTCTTATGTAAAGGTTCATGTATAAAGGTAAGTTTACATGGCTATATAAAGGTACTTCAAAAAGGCCTGGGTAAAGATAATAGCAATGTTATATGCAAGGGTATAATAAAAATTCTAATGGATGCATAAATGTAACTCAAATTTATGCTACATCACGTTAAGATAAATATCTACATAAAGGTATATTATGTTATCTTCATTCTATGTGAACTTCATTAAATATTCACATAAAGGTAATAAAAACAACTATCACAAAGCTAAAATGAAACTAGTTATGTAAGGTAAGACAGTATCTTATGTAAAGGTAGAATCATAATATCTAACATGTAAAAAGGTAGAACTAGAATTTTTATAAAAATTTAAAATTAAGGTAAAGGTAAAAATAATATCATTGTAATGGTAAGATATAATTATTCAATTTTTTGTATGAGTAAAAATAAATGTCCAAAAAATTGAAAAAGGGTAAATAATAACTTTAAAAAATCACACAAAATATAACCATAGTAAATAAAAAAGAAATAATATAAATAATTAAATAAAAAAATTAAAAATTATTTCAATATTATTATTAAATTAAAATTTTAACAATTAATAAAACATTATTATTTTCTTCTATAAAAAAATAAATCATAAAACAATGTTTAATCTCACTCATGATAGAAGTAATAAATAAAATAAATATTTAAAAGAAATTCGAGAAATTTAAATTATAATAAGATGAAATATTTGTAATTATCAAAACATAAATAAATAGATAGGATCAATTATCCACTCCATATGTTGTACCTTGACACATCCAATTATGTTTTTTTGTTTCCATGTTCATGTTATTCATGGAACTTGGTTTATTTTATGTAAACAACAGGATTTGAGAATTGTATTCCAAATTATAGTTAATAAAATAAAATAATTTTTCCAAAATAGTTTCTTCTAACTAGTACTAATAATTTTCATAGTTAAATATATTATGTATATTCAGGATGTTATCCTACTAAACTTTTCTTAACACCCTGAATATGCCTTTGGGTGTACATCAAATTGATTATGTATAATATTATAAATTGGAAAGGTTCCACATCTTAAGAAAATTACTCTTTATGAATTCACCATCCATTATGGTTTGGGATTAATGGTGATTAAGGATCACATGGATATGGATTGGTTTGGGAATTTGGGGTATCCTTTGACGTTGGTTTTGAATTTTATTATGTATCAGTCATGTCAGCATTAACCTTCCTCTAAGATTTATGAATTTATATTTATGTGGTGCTGTTATCAAATTTTTGTTTTATAAAGTGATGGTTTTTTTAGATATTTTTTGTGTTGAATTATTCTCTATTTGGATGTTTTTATTTTTTTTAATTGTTTATTTAATTATATGAATGTTTCAGGTATGTATACATCATGTTGGATTTCTGGGTGGAATCCTTGTTGTGTTTTATTACATTCCTAGGGTGAAATAATTATCTCTTAGTTAGTCATGATACTATAGTTATTATCACAATATAATGGTGATTAGTAATGTTATTTGGGCCTTATGACAATCTATCTCATGTTATGGGTCAGTTTGATCCATGTCGGTTCATTACAAGATTCTATGTATTCTTGTTAACCTTTTGAGAGTGAGTAATTAGGGATAGAAAGAACCCAAGTTATTTGACACCCTTAAATTGTTGGGTTTGTGTATAGTATAGTGGGATAAAATACTTATTACTATTTATCCTAAACTATGATATCAAGGACTATGATGTAAATTTGTTCTGAGTCATCAATTTGGAATTATAGTGATATTCCTCTCTAACAACAGCTTGTAGAGAACTAATATGGAGAGGATGAGCATGCCACAATGGTAATTGAGTTGAATCCCCCTGTTTCCAGGGAACCTTTTATTAATAATCATATTTGAGATATTTTTCTCTAGATTATTTGGTTTATATGGAATAAATCTTCAAGAATTGGGATTTTCATGTCATATTTGACCAAAGAGATTCCAATACAGTATCCAACCATATTTACTGGTGAGGGTAGACCACAAGTTGATAAGTCTTAAATAAAGTCATTATATACTATCTTTAATCATATAGAGACACACCTTAAGAGGAATGTAAATATTTCTACATATATATTATGGGGACTTGCGATGCACCGGTGGGATGTGTTAGACTAATAGAACAACTATCCTATAAGTATTTTCACACTCAATAATTTGATAAGTTCTACCCTAATATGTAGAGGTATAATAAGGATTATGATATTAACTATTTTGTTTTCGGATATATATCTATAATTAATTATATTTAAACCTTCGCAAGCTTACTTTGTTTCTAACACATGTCAATAGATGATATGATTGGTTGAGTTTCTGCTCTGATTATGGATTAAGGAATTTTATATAGGTCCAGATGAATTTTTTTCATCTAACTATATTTTATGAGGTGGTGAACCATGCTCTCATCTAAAATTTCGACCTAGTTTAGAGTTCTATGGTGTGGAAGTTGTTTTGTTTTCTAAGGATCTAATGACACTTTTTCAAGGTAAGAAAAGAAATTAGATACCTCATCCTAAAATCAACCATGCAAAAAACCCCAAATCATGTGTAAATTAAAACAACTAACAATATGTGTACCTTGAATCAAAGATCATTACAGCTACAATAATTAAACATTATTCTCAATGAAGATACTTTATTAGAAGCCAATAAACTACCTACTTTGTGTAATATTCATGGGATTACATGAATCACCCATCACATGGGAAGAATCCTTAAATCTCTCTTAATATGTATGTATCTCTTGAAGTCTAAGGGGGGTGAAAGAGAGAAGTAGGAAAAATCTAGTAGAAGTAACTCTTATAATCATATAAAAAAATTTCATACCTCAATCACCCTTTAATATCCTTGAGTGGTCTCTATTAATTAAGTGATATATTTATAACGTATCAGTGAATTCCATGAAGTTACAATGTTTTGTAAACCCTTTAGTGGAACATATATCCCCACATTGCATCTTATGAAATGATATATTAAAAGGTTATTTTCATGTTAATAATTTAATATTTATCTTTCTTTATAAATCATAGAGTTAAACATATGCTACAATTGTCTATTTTTTACAATATAATAAATATATGGCATACTATATTCTTGGGATTTCATGAATGTTGTATATTTTGTCATTCATATATTATACAACACGATATATCCAAAACCATATCATAGATTTAGCTCATTTGTCTAACAATATCCCACTTTCATTAAGCCCTCATGGACTTTATACCGTTTCACGGTATATTGTATCATATACAATAACTTATGAAACCAAATCCAATACTCATATTAATATCTTCCAAATCATTTTTCGGGAACTATCATCAACTTCACCTTGTATCACTTCATATGAAATTCCTTGTGTGTACTAAACCAAAACTCCTTTTGAATATACTCCAAAACACTTTTATAGAAACTCTCTAAGTAAAACTCAATACTCATTTAGTCAACCACAAAGTGTTAACCCACGGACCTTTGTTTCATTGAAAAAAATACCAATTTTTAAAACTATAAATTTAATAAAAGAGTAGCCTATAGTAAAGAATTGATGTTATTTAAGCTAAAAAATGATATAGATTGATCTCTGTAAAACACAAGTGTCTTTATACCTATGTACACCAGCTATAATATATGCAATTATTAATTTTGATATGATTCCTATTTCCAATATATTATTTGATCAAAATACGTGGATTATGTTAATCCCATATAGACAAATCATACATTATCAATTCTTTAATTATAGAATGAATAGGTTAATTAATTAATTACATTAAATTCATATTTATAGATGAGAACATAACATTTCACCCAATCTAATAGATAATCATATCATAAGAATTATCTAATTATAAAGATGAACTTGATTATTTTATCTCAATCAAGAGATTGATTTCATACTCATGAAATGAGAGGAAATATCCCATATTGATTAATCTCCATATGATGACATGATAACCAATATACCCACCCTATCATAATTAGATAATAAATATATATTTCATAATAAAGGTATACAAGTATGATGGTAGGGGTATTATTTGGGATGTTCTCTCAAATCTACCTATTTGGGTTACTTAATCCATAGGAGCTTGATCAAATCATTTTCCATGGAATATGAAAAATACTCAAGGACTTTCTCTATTTGAAATTAATACATGTTTCTTTTCTTATCATCAAGAGATGTACAAAAACACTAAATCCCCATTATGTTATATATGCCTCTTTTGGTATGATAATGTGGCTAAAACCGAGATCTATTATGTAGTTCCCTAGTCTCTATCCATTTGAGGGGCAAGATAAAGCATTAGAGGCTTCAAGTACTAATGACACATCCCCTTGATTGGGGAAATTTGGATCATTTGGATGCTCTGTGGAAACTTTCTAGGTTGAAAAAAATCTATAATGCACATGATGATAAGGTGGAAAATATATAAATTCCCCCAGCCTAGCAGGATTAGAGAATTTAAAATATAAAAATGCTTTTAACCCTATGGGATGGGGTGAGGTGGAACGAGGTCTAAAATTGTAGTGACCCTGACCTAAATTGCTCAGAGTTAGTGTCTACTTTATTAAATTTTCATAAGATTAAAGGAATCATGTATCTAATGACTAAATTGTTTAGTAGTCTTGTCAAACTAGATATACACATGATTCTCATATTACATTTGAATAAAAAAATTACAACATAGTTTTTTTAGAATAACATTATTACCTCTAGAATAACCCTTTATATCAAACATAGTAAACTTCATGGATTATTATGAAAGGGAATGAAATAGTGGTGAGATCAAATGCTCAATAAGGGTTTTGTATAGCAGAAGCTATCATGAATCAATAAAAAAATCAATATTGAAAGTTAAATAACTAAACACACAATCCATTTAAATAACTTTACTATATGAATAGATAATTCATAATCAATGTAGAATGTCAAATAACGGAAAACACATGCCATAAAATCATTAATATGGCAATAAAATGAATCCAAATATAATATCATTATGAAAATATCATATATAATAATAGTAACTAAAATGAAGGAATTGATTAATTATTAGACATCATTTTTTCCAGTAACATGATAAATTTATCGTCAATACCTTTCGAAATACTATTAAGGACATAATGGGTAAAACCCAATCAGGTTTGACCAACAATATCACTACTGTTAAGACCTTTCATATGACAATTTAAAACATTCTGGTTACAAACTCATAGGGTTTGGCTAACTGATTTTGTCTCATGATACTACAGATTCATCAAGTGAATTTCAATAAATAGTACCACAACCCATGTATTTAATGTAAAAAAAATTCCTCATATGAAAAATAAGTGATTTAATACATGGAAAATGTTCCTTATCATTAAATTTCCTTAAATAGTAAAGAATGTGTATTTATCAATGTTTCCCTAGTTAATCAAATAATTTTCAAAGTAAACACCATATGTAAAAATGAAATTCGGTTGAGGAAATAATCATATAAAATATAAAATAATATGGATATTTAATATGAATGTAATTCACAATTAAAAACTATTATAGGTTAGTGTTTGTTTCAAGATAAAATTAATAATCACAAAAGAAAGTGAGATTTTACAAAAACTTCTACCGCTTTGTAATTTTCATGTCAAATACCCTTATAATAAATGATTAAAATTGGAACTTATATTACCATAATTTATTAATAAATTTTGATATAAATTTCCAATTTGAATTATATAAACCCTATAAAATTTAATTGGTGCATAATAACAAATAATTCTCAATAAAATGGAATTTGCGATGAAATCTCTCACCTCATGCTTCATTTTGGTTGAACATGGCCTAAAGTCATGTATAATGATTTTAACATTTTATTAAATTATTCTAGAATCATATTAAGGTTTATAATATCATATATTATAATTTTATAACATCTTATTGCCCATTCATTAATAATATTTCATTATTTTCATTATTTTGGGTGTTAATTGTCTTACTTTATCATGAGTGGTTCGTAATGAAAGCTCAGTTTCTGAACATATTCTATAGTTATATAATCTTTAGAATAATAATAATTATATAATTATAATATTTATACATCATTTTTACTTTTAAAACAAATAATTAATATGGTTATGAAAAATTAAGTATGTTACAATCATGGAGACGGTAGGTCATACGTACACTTAAGTAATGGTTCAATTTTTCAAAGATCAATATGGAATAGAGTTAAGTAATATATTACATTTAAATAATTATAATAATATAATATATACCATATTATATACTTATATATATCATAAATGTGGTTTGGTTATGAAAATAGAGTCACATCGCTTTGTGAAGGCGGTAGTCAACACATACATGAACAATGTTATCATCTTTAAGTGAGTGAAAAATTAAGAATGAAAATTATATATATTATCATATAAAAATGATAAATACATCATTAATATAATAATTATTTAATTTATATCACATTTAATTTTTAAATTTATCCTTTCCACCTTCCATGTAAGGAGTTAGTGAAAGACAAATTACATTACTTCGTGAGGTGGTAGTACGATATATATACAAGCGACGTGTTCATATCTCCTACGAAATGGAAGTTAAAAGGGTATATATGATATAATGACTCTGAAGGTATAATAATTTTATAAATTCAATATATATACTTTATATCCATCATCATACCCAACCATGAAAGGTGGTAATGGAAGAGAGAACGATATCGGTTCATGAGGGGGTAGTCCACTGTACACATGAATGATGATTTTGTAACCCATTTGATAGAAGTGGAGGTGGTTTTAGGTCATGAACTTATTATAAGAAAAAATCATATTATATTTAAGATACTTATTTCATTATATCCTCATATTTTAAAAATAATTTAAGGAGGTGGAGAAAGAAATAAAATAAAGACGCTCGTTGAAGAACATTACCTCTTCTTCGGATATCCTCCTTAGGTTTGCACTAATGTCTTTCTATGATGGATTTATGCCCAATATAAGCCCTATATTATAACAGTATGGATGTGGGGAAGTTATTTTGGTAGTTTTTGTCCAAAAACAAATAGTTTTTAAGATTTAAAGAAGAAGGGATAGGAGAGGCCTTTTATAAGTGTGGGGAGAGGGAACACTTGGTATTTTTTAAAAGAATTGTGTTCTCCCACGTTTTTAATATGTCAAAAGGGTCTCAAATGGACCATTATCAAATATTATATTTTTAATGGTATAAATATGTCTATAAAATAGTTTTTAAAAAAAATATTGTTCATTTTTACCCGTATTGTTCAAGTTTAACCCCCCCCCCCTCGTAACACATTTTTACCTTAACCGCGATAATTAATTTTTACTATATTAACTATTAATTTTCAATAAGAATTATTTTTAAATTATTGTAAATTATAAATTAGTATAATTAGAAATATTTAATCCATTTTTCCAAATTCAATTCATGAAAGTTGTAAAATTTAATTAAAAATTAATTCCGCAGACACGACGAGAAACCATGTTCCTAAAGTAAAAAATGTTCAAAAGTTTACAAAGTTTTTATATCTAAATTCAACATGAAAATGAATCCAATAACCATAATTAGAATAATTTATTTAAAATAAAAATAATTTTACTTCAAAACCAATTAAAAATATAATTTATCATTATAAATAATCTAAAAAAAGACTGTTTTCAATTAAAATTCAGTATTTTCCCCTATTCATCAAAAAAATAAAACATCTTATAAAAATCCCAAAAAATCGCCCCAATTTAATTTTGGTATTATTATTTCAAAAATTATGTTCATTTCATAAAATAAATTTTCTCAAATTGGTAAAAATTAGTTTTAAATTAGGAACACAAAGTGTGATTAAACCATCTTATAAAAAATAGTTTTTAAGAAAACATTTACTTTTCTTTTGAATGTTTTTTATTTTATTTATAATAAGTAGATAAATAATAAACATGTTTAAACTATATGTATTTCATAATTTAGTTAATCCTTTTTACACCATCTATTCTAATAGATAGGTGATATAATAAATAATAATGTTATTAGTATTTTATTTTCGATAAAACTCTGTCTTGCATGTAACACAAGCTATCGAAGAAACTCATTATTGTATGAAATACATGCTAAATCAGTATTGTGTGCAACATAATATATCTAATAAAATGTTATTCTTTTATAATTTTATTTGTGTTATATTATCCCCAACTTAAAATTATTTCATCCTCGCAATTTAAATTTAATATAAATAGTTAAAGGTTTGATATTTTGAAATACCATTATTGAAAACCCCAAATCATAAAAAGGGTTAATAAAATATCCTCTTAATAAGAGAGAAAGGGAAGTACCAAGTTCATATGTAATAAAACAAAACTAGGATTCCATGTATGAACATATTGGTGTAAATTAAGTATATGGAAATGGATAAAAATTGTAAATAATTATAGAGAGTTATTGAGGTCATTGATCACAAGAAAGTGAGTGATAAATGGAAAGTTAAGTGTCTCAAGCCATTAGTCTATGATAATTTAAAATTCCATCAGATCCATTGGATATGAATTCAATAGGATAAATAAATTCAAGATCATTTTCCAAAATTCGAGGAATTCTTTTACACCCTAAGAATGTAAGGATATATCCTTACCTATTATGTTTATACTTCATTAGATCAATTTAATACTTTGGTTGTGCTTAGATAAATTTACAATTCATTTGTTACTCTAATAAAAAAATATACAAAAATTATTTCTTATTCTTGTAGCACTAAAATTAACTTTTAAAAGATCATAATATTCATAAAAGAGTGCCAATTCTTTCTATCTATCTTAAAATATTTTTCAAAACCATTATGGTTAACACAAGTTCTCTAATATGAATAAATATTCATATGGTGAAGTAATAAATTAATATTTAAAACCTCATCCAAATTTCAACTTAAACCATTTTATGAATGGTAAAATTTATTACCCTTCCAAAATATTAATATCCAATACAATTTAAATAAGGTCATTTAATTTATAAAATTCACTTATCTTTAATCCCCAAAACAACATGAAGTATCTCTTAAAGGATATATACCAAACCTGTGAATACCTTTAAAATGTATTTTCTTGAAACATGGAAATAACCTAAAATACCATAAAACCATATTTAAAACATGCATGCTTCCTTATTCATTAATTAAAAAATATTTTATTGGATGTATTCCTTAAATATAAAAAAGTTTTAAACTTCATCAAGAATAAAGCACTTTGTCCAAAAATATTTAATTAGTTATAAGTTAGTTAGTGAAATTATATTTACTTAATCTATATCAATCATATGTTCATCCCAACATCATTATCTCAAAATCAGGAACATATTAAAGGTTATATTTCCTTCAATCATTTGCTTTCCAAGTAGTTCAATTTTCCCCTAAATCATTTTTATTATTACCATTCAATATATTATTTCAAATCATTTATGAAATAGTGCTAAAATAAAATCCTCATGCATTTAATAATTCTTATACCCATAATATATTCAATAAAAAACTTTTACAACATATTCCAAGGTTCTAAATACTCAATCATGTTAATCATTCATCTTAATACCTGGTAATATCACAATCTTAACCATGATTCATTAGCTTCTCTTGAGGTATATTCACTTGAATCTTGAGACATTGATTATTTTAGTGTATCATATCCTAATAATTGAAGTTTTTTACATAGGAAATGCAACACCTCAAGATTTTATGAGATGGATTTTTTTTAATTTCTTTGATGTCTTTTGTTTTACACAACACCACGACTATCTTGCACTATATGCAACACCATATTATCTTTAAATATATGTAATACTTTGATTGTCCTTTTTTATATACAATTTCAAGTTCTTTTGTCATAATTCACTTCACACAAGACTTAGTATAAGCAAACAATTAAATATTAGAACCTTATCATTATAATGACGAGTATGATAGTATTAACTTCATTCTAAAAAACTATTTAAATGAAAATAATTGAGTCTATAGAATAATAAAATTACTCTTTATGGATTCAATATAATGTTGAAAATTCATATTACATGTTTTATAGACATGATATAAGAACAAATTCAATTTTTCTAAAAAAAAGAGAGTATTTTTTAAAATATGTTGTATTGATGGCTTTTGATGGCGCAGTGATTTTAAATTTTTTTTTTACACTTTTATATATACTATTTAACAAAACAAACATTTTATTTTAAAGTGGTATATAGAAAATTTTCTTTGGATTAATTTTTTAAATTTTTTGATAAGTTTTAAATTTTGATAAATAGTAAAAAAATTCAAACTTTTAATAGAAAATTACTTTTTTCATTGAATTAATTTATGTAATTAAATTATATTATTTAATGGTTTTAATGTATAAAGAGAATATATTTTTATCATTCAATATAATTTATGTCATTATCATTAAGTTTACATTGAATTCAGATGCAACAACATTTCAATCTTTTGCAATGTTTTAACTTTTAAAAAACTCAATCTCTCTTTCCAACAACAAGAATAATTTTAAATTACTTACTTCAACTTATTTATTTTGAATTTTTTAAAATGGATTACATATTTTGAATCAATATCCCCAAATTATTTAAATATATTTATTTTATTTTTGGGCATTATGAATAGTAACTTTGGTAATTTTTATTAATACGATAAAAGGGTAAAATGGGTAATTAAGGGTAAGAGTACTATTATAAAATTACCCTAACACTTGTATTAATTTCATTGGATGAGTTTTTTTCAACCTAAATCATCTTATTGTATAAATGGAATCCTTTGGGGGCCACTTGGATGATATTAGGACTTTTAATTTATTTTATTTAAAGAAAAGTTAAATATGTATCACTGAAATTTTAATAAATAAACCATTTTTTATATAAGGTTATACATAAGATAAATTTGATTATAAATGCTTATTTAAAAGATAAAATCTTTTTTATTTGAAATGGTAATTTATTTTTAATTTTTAGTAAATATATAATTACCTTAAAGACTTATACTTTGATGGTGTACAAATTAATTAATTGATGACAAATCAATAAAATAATTATTATTAAAATTCTAATAACCATCAAAAGACACAAAAACATTCCCAATTTTTATTTATCGAGAATATATCATCCATAATTATCTAAGGGTTTAATTATTAACCATTTTAATCCATATTGAGGAGATAGTGACACTTATATTACTTTATTTAAAGTGATATTAAAGTAGTCACATTCATAATTTAATTACAATATCATTTTTAATGTGGAATTTTCCAGAATATAAATTTGACTAAAAGTATTATTATATAATACTTTATATTTATAATAATATTATTATTTTATTTTTATTTTTTTCATAAAAACAAGTATATTAAATTATTACAAAAAAATGATGTAGAAATTATTTTATTAATCAAATTAACAAAAAAATGTTATTAAAAATATTAAAATAAATATAATTTCAGATAATTAATATTTATAATTATTTTTATAGATTAAATATACCCCATATAGATATAATAAAACAATTTTTTTATGATAACATCTTGTCTTGATATTTTTTAAAACCCATGAATTGAATAGTTTCAAAATTGTCACTATTGTTGTTTTTTCAAAACAATGTTTTATTAAATTATTTAATAATCAGAAAATAATTTTAAAAAATATAGAATAACTGTTATATGTTTTAAAATTATCTAAATTACTTATTTAAGGACTAATTTTCATCAAATAAATAAATATTTTACCCTTTTAAAATTGAAATATTTGTTATCTTAATTAAAATTAAATAAAATAACTAAGTGTTAATTAAAATGATAATTCTTAAATTAACATAAAAACATTTATAAAAATTATTGGTATATTATATTAAAACCCTATATAAAATAAAATTATAATTGGGAAATTTTTGATGTTTTTGAGTGGGGTTTGAGTTTATTATAAATTAATATTTTTTATGTTTCTAAATGATTCCCTCGCCACAATTATAAAAGGGTACCTCCTCCATCACTTCTACACATTAATTTGAGCCTTAAATCTCGGAAATACCCTAAAATTTTCTCTTATAAACTTCCCTAGTAACATTATAGTGGTTATGTTCTTCTTTAAAGACCAACTCTAGTGCTCTAAGATGAGATTTAGAGAAAGCATGTCGAAGAATATGTAATCTCCTCTACTGATTCTTTTAAACTTATTTATTCTTCTTCTTACTCTTCATGAGTTATTTAATTATGAAGTAATCAATCAAGTATCACCTATATAATAAGATTCTATTATAATTTTTAAACAACTATATTCCACCTTTTATCCATCCTATGAAAAAACAAAATCACCATGTGTGTGTACGTACGTCATACCATCTCCACACTGTGGTGTAATCATTTTTTAACCACCCCTTTACTTGGATGAGTATAATGATGGAAATAATTATTATTTATTAATATTATAAGGAGTTATTTTTTAAAAAAATATATATATACCATCCACTTCAAAACCATTTCATAATTAAATGAATGATATCATCACTCGTGCGTATATACGGAATACCGTCTCCACAATGTGATGAAATTCATTCTACATGGTCTTCATTAAACCATAATCATATAAATGAATGTAATGAATAAATATTATACGTATTATACAAATATCATTATTTAAATTATATAACTATAGCCTATGAAGTGGAACATGAGCTTATCTGACAAAACATGCATAATAACATAAAGAAGTTAATACCTGAATAATGAGAAGTAATTAAATATTATTAACAAACTCATCATAATATGATGATATATGATATAATAAAAATTAATATGATTCTTTAATAAGTCAATGACATTATTTAAATCATTATACAGGAGGTTTGGATACATACAACTGATAGAATATCTAAGGAAAGGGATAATTTTTCAATCTCATTACTGTCCGAGATGGTTTATTCTTATATATGTAATGAGGTATATTTATCATCAATGTCCATGTTTTGTAAATATTTAATATTAATTATATTATTTTAAAAATATATTTATTCAATTTCACCCATTGGTAAATTTTTTTAAAATTTTATGAAAGGAATATTTTTTCATTTTCTGTACGATGTACTTTTTGACATTTCCAGCAAAAGTACGAGAAGAATGTTTTTTACCTTATACGACATGAATGGGTTTTTAGGGTTTCATGATTCCTTATTTAAATGAATATTCCCATATACATTTTCAAGTTTATTTTAAATAAAATTATTTTCTTTTAAAAATTTATGGCATTTTGATAAAAGAAAAATGTTTTGAAGAATAAAGGATATTTTACTCAAAAATTAATTTCAAGTGTTTTATCAAAATTATTTTCCATATAAGATTACATTCTCTAAATGGTTTAATGTTTATATACCCATTATTACTATGAATTTATTGTGTTTATGATTGAATTATATTAATGAAATCCATTTTTTTTATATGGATCATGATGGAATGATGTTTAAGAAACCCATTTTATTCCTTAGGTTATGCTATAATGAATGATTTACGTTTTTGTGGCACACATATGTATGGTTTTCATTATATGCAGGGTAGGACCTATATCTCCTTACAGTTAATTGGGTAAATATTTATATTTCATGATATATACATGTCTAAAATATAAAGTAAATCTTCTTGAATAATATAGAGTTGAAACGGTAAGTAAATCTAGTTCAGTAATGCAGTGCCAGAATGAGAAGTGAACTAGGTTCAGTAATGGACTTTGTTTTCTATGATGGTCTTGTATAAGAGCCTTGGATAATATCGAAATTATTTTATATGCTAATTTGTTTTCCACAATTCATTTTTTATCCAAATTCTTTGTCTAATGTTTCTTAATAATTTATTCTTTGCGTACTGCCAAGTTATATTTTAGGACCCAAGATTTTGATATTCAAAATATATGTTCATGTTTTACATTATTATGTTTATATTTTGTTTTATGTTCTCTATGTTTACCCTTACTGGTCATTTGATCTCACCCTTTTTATATTTTATTTTCCCCAAGATATAAAGAGAGGTTTTAGGTAGAAAAACTAATGGGGAAGATCTTTATGGGAGATGTTGAAGATCTTTCACCAAGCTAGAAGAATTTGTTCCATGTTTCCAAAGTCACTAAACTAATATGGTATTTGGGTTTCTATTTGTGTAATTTATTAAGTATTACTCAAAAAAATTAATGTCTATGTACATAAATCATGGTTCATTAGTGTTGGTATCAAAGTGAAGGTCTAGTTAACCTTTGGAAACTAGGAAGTGAAAAATTTAGTGAGATCCCTAGAGATATTTCTAAGGATACGTCATAAGATATCCCTAAGGATAATTCTAACTATAGGTTACAATCCAAGAATTATGGAAATGATCATTAATAACCTAGTACTAAACCTAAGATGTTAGAGATTAAAATTAATCCCCCTTGATGATATTTTTTCCTAGTATTATTTTTTCCTCTCACACTAAACTTTTTGGGTTTTAGAAAGTGGCTGGAAATAGGGAGATTCATGATAATGAGGAATATTATAGGAAATAGAATGATATTCTTTATTAAAAACCAAATGAAATGAGAGTTGGAAGGTGAAACATCGTTATTATTCCTAATTATCAATCTCATAATATGATCAATAATCTCAATTTTGGGGAGTTTCCTGACCCACCTAATAAGAGAAAGATAGAGTTTCATGGTGATCATAGAGGAAATAAAGTTCAAATTTCATTACATAAATCATTTCGGAAGATGCATCAAGGAGAATGTTTCAAAGTAATTGGAAGATGATTTGGGTGTAGAAAAGAAGGACACAAAACCAGTAATTACAAATGAAAAGGTTCAGTTAACTCAATGGAAAATGATAATGGTATTGCAAAGACATCAATGACGGTTAAATGTTTTAAATGTGGAATGTATGGGAATTATGAAAATTCACGCTCTATGTGAAAATATCATGAAAAGAGTCAACATGGTTGTATGGATAGTATTTATTTTGTTGACGATGAAGACACTACAAATGGTATTTGAGATGAAATAAGTGTTAAGGAATAAAACAATGAAGCTTGGTCAATGTTTTAAGAGGATAGTGGAATGATTTCATGTTTATCAATAATAATGTTTTATAAATAATTTTATGGTACTAGGGAAGAAATAAACATCTAAGGATTATTACACTATTGTTTTTCCTTATGTATTTGAAAGTATATGTTGAATGGTACCGGTAAACATGAAAAGTAATTCAGATATTTTTGGAAGACACATGATTTGTGCATAATGATGGGTTAAGAATATAATGAGATGTTTGATAGTATTAATAACCTCGGGACTGGTATATGGATAAATTGATATCATGGTTTTAGTATATATAATTTTTTTAGTATACTGATAGAGTTCATTTTTGATAGCATGCATGTTTTCACTAAGGTTTGATGGTAATTAAACTTATTACTATGTTTCAAGAGAATTAATGATAAAGGTATTCACATGTTTGGAATGTGAAAACCAAGAACATTCCTATGAGATATGGTAGATAAATTCTAAGCTGATTTAGTTCACCTATTTCTAATGTTTTAGATTTCCAGTTTTTTGAAGGATTTTAATGTTATCCCTTTATGGATAGTAAAAGTTATATTTCGGATGAAGTTCGTTAGATTAATGTATTATCTCACTATTGGTGGACTTATTCAAATTTTATAACTTGTGCTAACGTTTTTGTTGAGACTGATGGATTGACATATCATTCTATTTATAGATCGCATGATCTGATAACACTTCAAGAATGGTAAATCCAACTTAATTTTTTTTAAATAAGAGATAATGTAGAAATTGTTCAAGGCACGAACAGTGTTGAGATTTTACCAAAATCATGTGGGTTTTTCTTCTCATGGAAAATTATTCAAATTTAGTAAAAGGATATTGAATCCAAAAATTTTATCCTAGTACAATCTTATCGGATGAATTAGATGTCCCTTAAATAATTTCTTATTTATGGCTTTCTGGATGTTAACATTCTCAAAACCTTATTCTCTATCACTCTCCTTCAGAACATGATGGTTATATTTTTCATCCATATTGATGTTTTCACATCCCACCTATGTTTTCTTATGTGGAAACCCAGTGTTGAGTTACTCTGGGTAACTGTTATGTTTCTACTTTTTAAAATGAAGTTTTATTATTCCTTTATATGATGTGGGTTTCTATGAAAGAAAATTTCAATTAGTAAAAAAGTTATAAACCTAAATAATTTTTAGGGTGAAATTCATTTTAAGGGGGTTAGAATGTAACACCCCAAGATTTTATGAGATAGATTATTTTTAATTTCTTTGATGTCTTGGGTTGTACACTACACCAAGATTAGCTTGCACTATATGCAACACCATATTATCTTTCGGTATATACAACACTATTCTTGGCTTGTGTTAAACACAATTTTAGGTTCTTTTGATAGAATGAATTTCATGCAATACCGAGTGTAAGTGTGCAACTAAACATTATAAACTAGTCATTATAATGGTGGGTATGAATAGTATTAACTTCCTTTTAAAAAATTATTTAAATGAAAATAAGTGAGTATATAAAACAATAAAATATTTCTTTATAGATTCAATATAATGTTTACAATTCAACTTATATGTTTTCAAGATATTATATAAGAACAAATTCAATTTTTTGTATAAAAGAAGTATTTTTCAAAAAATTCAGTATTATCACCTTTTGATGGTGTACCCATTTTAAATATAGTTTTTGACACTTTTTTATATTATATTTAAATAAAACTTCTTCTTTGGAAGCAGGATATAAAAATTTTCTTTGGATGAATTTTTGATATTTTTCTAATAAGTTTTAAATTTTGATTAATAGTAAAATTATAATAAATTATAATTGAAAACATCATTTTACATCAAAATAATTATTGTAATTGAATTATATTATTGAATGGATTTAAAGTATAAATAGAATATATTTTTATCATTCAATATAATATATGTCATTAGTGTTAATTTTTCATTGAATTCATATGTTAAAACATTTCAATCATTTACAGTGTTTTAACTTTTAAAAAACTCATTCACTCTTTCCAAAAATAGGAATAATTTTAAATTCATTACTTCAAATTATTTGTTTTGAATTTTGAAAAATGGATTCCATATTTGGAATCAGTATACCCAAATTTTTTAAATATATTTATTTCATTTTTGGGCATTATGTAGAGTAATATTGGTAATTTTTATAAATATTATAAAAATATAAAATGGGTAATTAAGGTAATAATACTATTATACAATTTCTCTAACACTTGTATTAATATAATCGATGATTTTTTTACCTAAATCGTCCTTGGGTCGAAATGGTGTCATTTGGAAGCCATTTGAATGAGATGATGACATTTATTTTATTTTACTTAAAGAAAAGTTAAATATGCCTCACTCAAATTTTAATTACTAATCCATTTTTATATAAGGTTATACAGAGGATAAATTATATTATAAATAGTTACTTTAAAGATTAATTATTTTTATTTATCATGGTAATTTATTTTTAATTTTTAGAAAATATATAATTACCTTAAAGACTTATGCTTTAATGGTGTAGGAATTAATTAATTAATGATCAATATATAAAACAATTATTATTAAAATTCTAATAACCATAAAAGACCCAAAAACATTCCTAATTATTTTTTTTAGAGTATATATCGATCATAATCATTCAAGGGTCGAGTTATTGACCATTTCAATCTATATGGAAGATATTGTGACACTTATATTATTTTATTTAATGTGATGTTAAAGTTTTCACATTCATAATTTAAAAAATATATCATTTTTAATGTTGAAGTTTCTAGAATATATATTTTGATAAAAGAATTATTATAAAATATTTTATATTTATATTAATCATAGTATTTTATTTTTAATTTTTTCCCTAAAATTAAGTATATTAAATAATTTAACAAAACTGATGTAGTAATTATTTTATTAATGGAAATATCAAATTAATGTTATTAAAAATATTAAAATAAATATAATTTGAGATAATTAATTTTTAAAATTAGTTTAATAGATGACTTATACCCCATAGAGATATAATAAAATTATTGGTTTTATGATAAAATCTTATATTGATATTTTTAAAAATCCATGAATTGAATAGTTCCAAAATTGACACTATTTTTGTTTTGTCAAAACATTTTTTATTAAAATATTTAAAAATCATAAAACATTTTTAAAAAATATATAATAATTATAATACGGTCTAAATTTATCTAAGGAACTTATTTATTATCTAATTTCCATCAAATAAATAAATATTTCAACGTTTTAATATTGGAATATTTGTTATCCTAATAAAAATTATATAGAATAACTAAGTGTTAATTAAAATTATAATGTCTAAATTGACTTAAAAACTTTTCTAAAAATTATTTGTTGATGATATTATAACTATATCTCATCTAAAATTCTAAATTGGGACATTTAGGAGGTTTTTTTGTGGGTTTCTATTTTATTATAAATTAATAATTCTGAGGTTTATAAAAGTACCCCTCACCAAAATTATAAAAGGGAACCACCTCACTCACTTTTACACATAAATTTGAGAATTCAAGCTCAAAATTCCCCTGTCCTTTTCCTTTATATACTTCCCTAGTTACATTATAGAGGTTCGGGTCTTCTTTAAAGACCAAATCTAATGCTCTAAGAGGAGATTTAGAAAAATCACGTTGAAGAAATGGTATCATCCTCTACTGATTCTTTCTAACTTCTTTCTTCTTATACTTCTTCTTCCCGAGTTGTTTCATTATAAAATAATAACTAAAATATCAATTATATACTAAGATATTATTATATTTATGAAACAACCATATTCCACCTTCTATTCATCCTAAAAAAAATGAAATCGCGATGCGAGTGTACGTATGACTTACCGTCTCCACGTTGTGGTGTATTATGTTTTTCACCCCCACTTGAATTGGATGGGTATAATGATAAAAATAATAACTATATATGATTATTATAATAATTTATTTATTCTTCAAAAATATATATACTATCCACTTCTATACCATTTCATAATTAAAATAATTATATCATCGCTCGAGGATATGTACAACCTACCGTCTCCACGATGTGACGCACTTCATTCAACATGGTTTTAATTAAACCATCATTATATAAATGAATATAACGAATTAATATGATATATATTATAATAATATCATTATTTAAAGTATATAACTATAACCTAATATGTATAACAAGAACTTGTTCGACAAAACAAGCACAATAACATAAAGCAGTAAATACCTGAATGACGAGTAATAATGAAATATTATTACCAAACAGATGATAATATGATCATATATTATATCATAAAAATTTCTATGATTTTTTAATAATTCAATGACATTATTTAAATCGTTATACATTAGTTTTAGATGCATACAACATATAGTGGAGCTAAGGTAAGGGATAATTTTTCAATATCATTACAATCTAAGATTGTTTATTTGTAAGTATTTACTAGGGTATATTTATCATCCATGTCCATATTTCATAAATATGTAATATTACTTATATTCTTCTAAAAAAATTAATTCACTTTTACTGATTGGTGAAATTGTATTAAAATTTATTAATGTAATCTTTTTTTATTTTCAGTACGATGTACTTTTTGACTTTTCAGGAAAAAGTATGAGGAGAATGTTTTTTAACTTATTTATAATGAATGGATTTTTACAATTTCATGACACCTTATTTCCATGAAAATTACCTTATTGTTTTTTAAGGTTATTTTCAAATAAATTATTTTTTTTTAAGATTTTGAGGAATTTTGAGAAAATAAAACATATTTTAAGAAGAAAGGATATCTTCCTCAAGAATTGATTTCAAGTGTTTTATCAAAATTATTTTCCATATAAGATTACATTCCCTAAATGGGGTTATGTTTCTATCCGAATTATTACTATGATTTTATTGTGTTTATGATAGAATTCTATTTATGAAATCCATTTTTTATATGAATTTTGATGGAATGATGTTTAAGAAACCCATTTTATTCCTTGGGTTATGCTATGATGAATGATTTATGTTTTTGTGGCACACATATGTATGGTTTTCATTATGTAAAGTTTGGGACATATATCTCCTTCCAAAGCATTGGGAAAAGATTTATATCTCATGATAGAATCAGGGATGAAATGGAAAGTAAATCCGGTTCAGTAACACGTGGTTTAAGTAACATGTAAATCCAGTTTAGTAATACAGGGTTGGAACGAGGAGGGAACTCAATTCAATAATGTACTTTATCCATTATGATGGTCATGTATAGGAGCCTCAGATAATATTGAAATAATTTTATATGCTTATGTGTTTCCCACAAATTCATGTTTTATTCTAATGCTATGATTAATGTTCCTTTATTATTTATGCCTTACGTACTTCCAAGTTTTATTTTATGCTCAAGATTTTGATATTCAAAACATATGTTCATATTTTTACATTATTATGTTTATGTTTTGTTTTATGTTATCAATGTTTACCCTTACTATGAATTTTATCTCACCCTTTTTATTTTTTATTTTCCCCAGGATATAAAGAAAGTTTTTAGGTAGAAAAACTAATGGGGAAGAACTTTATGGGAGATATTGAAGATCTTTCACCAAGCTCGAAGAATGTGTTCTATGTTTCCAAAGACACTAAACTAATATGGTCTTTAAGAATTTATTTTTGTAATGTATTAAGTATTTAGAAAAAGAAATGTAATTTCCATGTATGTCAATCTTGGGCCATTAGAGGAAACTTTTTTCTTACCCTTGAAATCATAAGAATGATAGACTTTATCTATAAACTTGTAGAAAACACCTATTCCTTTTAAGGAAGCACCAGAGTATTTCTTTACACAATTATAACATGTTGGAAAATACTTCTTTCCCTTATTCCCTTTATCCATATTTTTCCTTGTCTTCCTAAGATTCTATTTCTTCCCTTTAAAACCATAATACTTATAAAATTATTTATATATTTTTTTTATCATATTATACTATATCATAATATAGTGAGAATGTTTGGGAGACTAGATACCATAGAAATATGGGTTTAACGCCATCCAAGAAATGACCATTCTTACTCATTGGATCAGGTTCATTGAAACAGCTCTCATTCCTTCTGCTAGGAACCAATTATAAAAAATTTCATACACTATATTAGATCATATAATTATGAAACATAATTTATAATCACAAAACTAGGGAAACATAGATTGAAAAATGTATGCATTGTAACACCCCGAGATTTTATGAAAAATATTATTTTAATTTCATTAATGTCTTTTGTTGTATTCTACACCAAGATTACCTTGCGCTATACGCAACACCGTATTAGCTTGCAGTATACGCAACACTATTCTTGGACCGTGTTACACACAATTTTGATAATAGTTATTCTACGCAACATTGAGTATATATATATATATATATATATATTAAATGTATAAATGAAATATGATTGGATTCTGTTATACGAAACAATGAAGGATTCTTTCTCAACACGCAACCCTGACTTGGCTTGCATTACATGCAATCGCGACCTTCCTCGATAGCGTGTGTTGTACGCAATATCGGGTTTTAATAAACAATGTTATATTATTATAATATTGTCATGAACTAGCCGTTATGAATAGTATTAACTAAATTTTGAATTTTATTACATTATTATTCATCTTACACATTTCTAGAACATGGTATAAGAACAAAATAAATTTTTCGGGTAAAATAAGTATTTTTCAAAAAATGCAGTTTTACCGCCTTTTGATGGCGCACCCACTTTAAATATAGTTTTTGACATGTTTATATGTTCAATTTGACAAAATAATATTCTTATTTTGAATCAGGATGTAAAAATTTACATTAGATAAAGTTTTGATATTTTTCCGACAACTTTCATATTTTAATGAATAGTAAAAACAAGCTATATTTTAATTAAAAACAACTTTTTTCATCGTAATATATTATGTGGTTAAATTATAATATTGAATGGTTTTAAAGTATAATTAGAATATATTTTTACCACTTAATATAATGTTGGTCATTGGACACAATTTTACAATTAAACCGAACATAAACAAATGTCAATCTTTTGATAGTTATTATCTCTTAAAAACACGCTTTTTGTTTTACAGCGGGAATTAATTTTAAATTAATTTCTGCCACTTCTGTGTTTTGAATTTAGAAAAATGGATTCCATATTTGGAATCAGGATGTTCAAATTGTGTAAATAGGTAACTTTTATTTTTAGACATTTTGAATAATTACTGCGGTAAATATTTTATTTATCATGGTTAAGGGTAAATCCGGTAAATAAGGGTTAAAAAAATAATATTATAATAATATTAAATTAACCTAAAACGTGTCTTAACCCTATTGGTTGATACATGGTCGACCATGGGCATCTTTTGGTCGATTTTGGGACCCCATTGATCCACTTGTAAGTGATAATGACACTTTATTTTAATTAAGTTAAAATGAATACAAAAATGACACAAGCATATATCTTTTAGAAAAACAATTGTTACATAGGGTTATATATGTTGGATTTTAGATTATAAATATTCATTAGAAAGATAAAAAGATTTCCTACATAATTATATTTTATTTATAATTTTTAGACATTAAATAATTTATTTTATTTATGACACAATGATGATGCAGTAATTACTAAAATCGTGAAAAATTAAAATAATTGATATTATAAATACCCAAATAAATATAATATGAAACTTTTAATGAATTAAACTAATTTTATAGGATACTATGATATATTAGGATTGATTTAATTGACTTTTTTCGAAGTAATAAATCTGTTATGAGTTTCACAAAAATCAACTATTGAATAGTGCCAAAATTGACATAAAAGAGTTCTTAAAACAAATATTATATTATTAATTGATATTAAATTCCTAAAAATCTAAGGTTCGTCCAAGAGACTTATATAATGATAGGTTCATCATTAATGGACCACTTGGGGGTCTCTTGGATGTATATAGTATGTTTATTAACCATATTATATAAAAATACAAAGAGACATTGTAAAAGTGAAACTAATTAACTTAGAGTTAATACTTAAAGATAAGGTTAATATAAGTACCCAAACCTGTCTAAATTCTATTGGATGAGTTGTTTTCGACCCATACCTACCTCAACCTTTGAATAGTCAACTTTTGAGCCTTTGGAAACCGAATATGAATTTATTATAAATTAATATTTCTAGCTTCTCCAAAGGTGCCCCTCACCCCTCTTATAAAAGGGCACCTCCTCCCCCTCCTCCTCACACCAATTTGAGCACTCAAGCTCGGCCAACCCCTGCCATTTTCTCCTCTACACTTCCATAGAATAGTCCTAGAGGTCCTGGTCTTCTCCAAAGACCACTCTTAGTTCCTTAAGTGGAGGATTCAAAGAGGCGTTCCAAAGAAGAGGTAATATCCATTACCGATCTTTTCAATTTCTTTCTTCTTCAACTTCTTCTTCTTTAGTTGTTTCATGATGAAGTAATAACATCAGTATTAATTACATACTGATATGTTCTTATAAATATGAAACAACCCTAATTCACCTTCTATCCATCCTACGGAAAAATGAAATCACCGCGCGTGCGTACGTACTGAATACCGTCTCCACGCCGTGGTGTAATCTATTTTTCCACCATCACTTTACAAGGATGGGTATAATGGTGTAATGAGTAAATATTTATGATTATTATAAAGTAATATTGATACTGAAATAATATATATATACTCCAATACAGTTCCACGATCATAGGAATGATATCATCACTCGTGTGTACGTACGGAATACCGTCTCCACGATGTGATGCGACTCGTTCTACATGATCATCATTACATAGTAATTATGTAAATGAATTGAATGAATAAATATGATATATGTTACACTAATACCATTCTGGATATAAGGTATCTATAACCTTAAAAGAAGAATAAGAATGTATTCGGCAAAACACGCATAAGAACAAAAGGCAATAAAGACCCGAGTAACAAGTAACAATGAAATATTACTAACAAGAAGCTAAGAATATGACCATATATGATATCATATTAACATGTATGATTCTGGAATAAGTCAATAACATTATTTAAACCATTATACAGGAGCTTCGGATACGTACAAAGAAAATTGGACCTAAGGTAAGGGAAATATCACAATCTCATTTTTATCCGAGATTGTTTATTTGTAAGTATTTACTGGGGTGTATTTTATCATCCACATCCATGTTTCATCAATATGTAATATTATTTCCATCCACCTAAAATTGTTTAAATCCATTTTTACTCTTCGGTGAGTTTTTAGTAATATGTATGAAATGAATCTTTTGTCGTTTTTCGTACGAGGTACTTTTTGACTTTTCCGGCAAAAGTACGAAGAATGTTTTTTTTAACTTATACGGCATGAATGGATTTCTAAAACATTATTTCCAAGAAGTTTCCTTTTCAAGTTTTTAAGTTTATTTTTAATCAACTTCTTTTAGTTTATAATTGTACGACATGTTAAGAAAGGAAAAGTATTTTTGAAGCAGAAAGGATATTTTCCTCAAGAATGAAGTTCAAGTATTTTATCAAAATTATTTTCCATCTAAGATAATAAAAGGGTTCTGTTTTTATCCCTATTATTAAATTGGTTTGATTATGTTGTGATTGAAATATTTTTATGAATTACTTTATCTTATATGAATTGATTTATGATGTCATGATGTTTCAAGAATCCCATTTTTGTTACATGTGTTATGTGATGATGTATGATTTATGATTATGTGGAACACATAAGAAAGGATTCATTATGAGATGGGTGGGACCTATATCTCCCTCCAATGCATTGGGTAAAGATTTTATATCTCATGAGATAGACATGGCTGGAATGGTAGGTTATACCGGTTCAGTGAAACAGGACTGAAACGAGGGTTACTCGATTCAGAAAGGGACTTTGTCCACTAAGATAGTCTTGGAAATGAGTCATGACTAACAAGAAATGATTTTCCATGATTATGTGTGCATGCCACAAAGTTTCAAGTTTCATGTTATGATTATGGTGATCTCATTTTCACTTCTATTATTTGTTCCATGTTAAGATATTATGATCTATTTTGCAGGTTATGATTTTCAAAAAGATATGATATGATTTTTATTTCTTTTGTATACCCTTACTGAGCATTTGAGCTCACCCTTTTATGTTTTCTTTTCCCCAGGATATAAAGAAAGGTTTTAGGTAAAAAAAATGGAAGATCTTTATGGGATATATTGAAGATCTTTCACCAGGATTAGAAGATTATGTTCCGAGTTTCCAAAGACACTAAACTATTACGATCCTTGTGTGTGTGTTTTTGTTGTGTACTAAGTATTCCGCAAATGTAATGTAATGTCCATGTACGTCAGGCTTCGGGTCTCTACAGTTGGTATCAGAGGAAAGGTTTAGTCAACCTTTGGAAACTAGGATGCGAAAACGTTAGTGAGATCCCTAGAGATATTTATAAGGTATGTCTAGGGATGCCCCTAAGGATAAGTATACGTATAGGATATAGTCCTAGAAATATGGTAACGATATTAGATTAAACCAAAGATGTTAGATATTTAAGTTACTCCCCCTTTATTATGATTTTTTCCTCTCACACTATTCTTTTTGGGTTTTAGACGATGGCTGGAACCCGAAGGAACTGTGTTGATCAATGCAATGGACAATGCAATGATTTCCCTCCTAAACAAACAAATGTTATGGGAGATGGAGTGCAAAATCTTATTGCTATACTTACACAAGCTATGAATCATTCTGGACTTCCAAATGAGCAGAGAAGGGAACAATATTCTATTGAGTCCTTCATGAGGCAACGTCCACCTTCTTTCAGTGGGTCTTCTGATCCACTTGTGTCTGAACAATGGATCAGTACTACTTAAAATATATTTTCAGTTCTTCAATGTTCTAAACATGATAAAGTCATCTTAGCAGTATATCGTTTGGAAGGTGAAGCTGATCAATGGTGGAATCTTATCAAGAATATGAGGCCAAGAGATGAAATTGAGTCCATGGAATGGGACGAGTTCAAGAACTTGTTTTTCAGTAAGTACTTCCCTCGTATTCTTCGAACAAATATGGAGAAAGAGTTTCTTGAACTGAAGCAAAGGGAAGATGAATCTGTTGGTACCTATGAAGCAAATTTTACAAGACTTGCAAGGTATGCTTCTGGTATTATCATCCAACCTGAAAGTAAAGTTGATCAATTTTTCAGTGGCTTAAAACCAAGTCTTCGAAGGGCATTATCTATAAGAGACTTCAGTAGCTATGAAGAAAATTGTGCGTTGTGCTATCAAGGTAGAAATGGAAGTTGGTGTTACATATCCATCTCATGGTTTTGACAAGAAACGAAAGATGGAGTTCAAGGAGAAATCTCAGAATAATGGTGAAAAGAAGATGAATGTTTCCTTATGCACAAAGTGTGGAAAGAAGCATGGTGGAGATTTTCTTAAAGGCACTAGAAAATGTTTTAAGTGTGGAAAAGAAGGTCATCGAGCAGCTGAGTGTCGAAGTAATGGAAAAAGGGTTTCTAATGATGTGAATAAAGAAAACACTGCAGAGAACGCACCACCAACACTTCAATGCTTCAAGTGCAAGGAAATGGGGCATTATGCTAATAATTGTCCTAATCCAAGGGTTAGTGATGATCAACATGAGCAACCACTGAAGGCAAAGGACAAAGGGAAATCACATGCGATCACTATTGGCAATGTTGAATATGACAATGATGTGGTGGAATGATTAAGTGTTTATGTAATGGGATTCCAAAATAATGTTGTATTGCAATATTTATTGATGTGGTATTCAAAGTGATTGAGATATTTTTTGGAATGTAGATGATATGAGCATAATGAAGGGATAAGGAGAAAATGAAATGTTTGACAGTATTCATGAGCTCATGATTGATATAAGGACTAAGTGATATCATGGTTTGAGTATATAGAATTTTGAGGATTTTGGTATGTGGAAAGTGTTAACTTTTAACTGCATTCATGTTTTCACTAAGGTATTCAAGAGAATGCACAATTAAGGACTTTGAATGTTTGGAATGTGACCAACAAAACATATCTTATGATATATGGGGATCGACGATGGTGTTAAATCTCTGGTAATCGTTTTCACTATATTATGATAATCGACTGCAGTATTATGGATAAGCCTAAAGATTGGAATGGATTATGTTGGACACAAGTTAGTATTGTTTGTTTTTTTCGATATTATCGATGGGATGTTATAGTAAAATAGTTTTGGAAAAAGGGACAACCTGCAGGACGGGCGACAGCCCATCGCTTCGAACAAGGCTGTAGGAATCGAACCCACAACCGAAGTGCGACTGGCCTTTATCGCCTACCACTGGCCTACAGGAAGTCCCTGTTTAGTAGAAACTAGTTTTATTATATTAAGCAGTATGATATATGAAGTATAAGTCCATTTTAGGAACCATATATGATTAATCTCACTATAGATCAACTTATGTATATAATTTTTTCTAACCTTTTGTTTGAGACAGATGGAATGACCCGTCATTCTATCACATGATCTGCTAACACTTCACGAACAATAGTGCGACTGTACAAAAATAAAGTAAGTATTTATTCTAATTCAAATTCTTCATCTTTAGGGAAACGATCTTGAAAACCAAAAAAATATTGTCCTAGTGATCTTATATCTGATCAATCAGATGGTACCCTAGATCATCACAAATTTATGGCTTTGTGATTGTTGGCTTTTTCATAGCCATGTCCTCTACCACTATCCATCAGAACATGATGGTTAGATTTCTCTTCCATATCCATATTTTCACCTATGTGGAAACCCAATGATTAGTTTATTTGGGTAACCGTTACGTTTCATACTTTTGTTTTTAAAGATAAGTTTTGGTATTCCTTTTTACGATGTGGGTTTCTGTCAAAGAAACTTTCAAATAGTAAACCATTTATAACCCCGACGAATTTCGAGGGCGAAACTCATTTTAAGGGGGGTAGAATGTAACACCCCGAGATTTTATGAAAAATATTATTTTAATTTCATTAATGTCTTTTGTTGTATTCTACACCAAGATTACCTTGCGCTATACGCAACACTGTATTAGCTTGCCGTATACGCAACACTATTCTTGGACCGTGTTACACACAATTTTGATAATAGTTATTCTACGCAACATTGAGTATATATATATATATATTAAATGTATAAATGAAATATGATTGGATTCTGTTATACGAAACAATGAAGGATTCTTTCACAACACGCAACCCTGACTTGGCTTGCATTACATGCAATCGCGACCTTCCTCGATAGCGTGTGTTGTACGCAATACCGGGTTTTAATAAACAATGTTATATTATTATAATATTGTCATGAACTAGCCGTTATGAATAGTATTAACTAAATTTTGAATTTTATTACATTATTATTCATCTTACACATTTCTAGAACATGGTATAAGAACAAAATAAATTTTTCGGGTAAAATAAGTATTTTTCAAAAAATGCAGTTTTACCGCCTTTTGATGGCGCACCCACTTTAAATATAGTTTTTGACATGTTTATATGTTCAATTTGACAAAATAATATTCTTATTTTGAATCAGGATGTAAAAATTTACATTAGATAAAGTTTTGATATTTTTCCGACAACTTTCATATTTTAATGAATAGTAAAAACAAGCTATATTTTAATTAAAAACAACTTTTTTCATCGTAATATATTATGTGGTTAAATTATACTATTGAATGGTTTTAAAGTATATTTAGAATATATTTTTACCACTTAATATAATTTTGGTCATTGGACACAATTTTACAATTTAACCGAACATAAACAAGTGCCAATCTTTTGATAGTTATTATCTCTTAAAAACACGCTTTTTGTTTTGACAGCGGGAATTAATTTTAAATTAATTTCTGCCACTTCTGTGTTTTGAATTTAGAAAAATGGATTCCATATTTGGAATCATGATGTTCAAATTGTGTAAATAGGTAACTTTTATTTTTAGACATTTTGAATAATTACTGCGGTAAATATTTTATTTACCATGGTTAAGGGTAAATCCGGTAAATAAGGGTTAAAAAAATAATATTATAATAATATTAAATTAACCTAAAACGTGTCTTAACCCTATTGGTTGATACATGGTCGACCATGGGCATCTTTGGGTCGATTTTGGGACCCCATTGATCCACTTGTAAGTGATAATGACACTTTATTTTAATTAAGTTAAAATGAATACAAAAATGACACAAGCATATATCTTTTAGAAAAACAATTGTTACATAGGGTTATATATGTTGGATTTTAGATTATAAATATTCATTAGAAAGATAAAAATATTTCCTACATAATGATATTTTATTTATAATTTTTAGACATTAAATAATTTATTTTATTTATGACAAAATGATGATGCTGTAATTACTAAAATCGTGAAAAATTAAAATAATTGATATTATAAATACCCAAATAAATATAATATGAAACTTTTAATGAATTAAACTAATTTTCTAGGATAATATGATATATTAGTATTGATTTAATTGACTTTTTTCGAAGTAATCAATCTGTTATGAGTTTCACAAAAATCAACTATTGAATAGTGCCAAAATTGACATAAAAGAGTTCTTAAAACAAATATTATATTATTAATTGATATTAAATTCCTCAAAATATAAGGTTCGGCCAAGAGACTTATATCATGATATTTGCCTCATTAATGGACCACTTGGGGGTCGCTTGGATGTATATAGTAAGTTTATTAACCATATTATATAAAAATACAAAGAGACATTGTAAAAGTGAAACTAATTAACTTAGAGTTAATACTTAAAGATAAGGTTAATATAAGTACCCAAACCTGTCTAAATTCTATTTTATGAGTTGTTTTAGACCCATACCTACCTCAACCTTTGAATAGTCAACTTTGGAGCCTTTGGAAACCGAATATGAATTTATTATAAATTAATATTTCTAGCTTCTCCAAAGGTGCCCCTCACCCCTCTTATAAAAGGGCACCTCCTCCCCCTCCTCCTCACACCAATTTGAGCACTCAAGCTCGGAAAACCCCTGCCATTTTCTCCTCTCCACTTCCATAGAATTTTCCTAGAGGTCCTGTTCTTCTCCAAAGACCACTCTTAGTTCCTTAAGTGGAGGATTCAAAGAGGCGTTCCAAAGAAGAGGTAATATCTATTACCGATCTTTTCAATTTCTTTCTTCTTCAACTTCTTCTTCTTTAGTTGTTTCATGATGAAGTAATAACATCAGTATTACTTACATAATGATATGTTATTATAAATATGAAACAACCCTAATTCACCTTCTATCCATCCTACGGAAAAATGAAATCACCGCGCGTGCGTACGTACGGAATACCGTCTCCACGCCGTGGTGTAATCTATTTTTCCACCATCACTTTACAAGGATGGGTATAATGGTGTAATGAGTAACTATTTATGATTATTATAAAGTAATATTGATACTGAAATAATATATATATACTCCAATACAGTTCCACGATCATAGGAACGATAGCATCACTCGTGTGTACGTACGGAATACCGTCTCCACGATGTGATGCGACTCGTTCTACATGATCATCATTACATAGTAATTATGTAAATGAATTGAATGAATAAATATGATATATGTTACACTAATACCATTCTGGATATAAGGTATCTATAACCTTAAAAGAAGAATAAGAATGTATTCGGCAAAACACGCATAAGAACAAAAGGCAATAAAGACCCGAGTAACAAGTAACAATGAAATATTACTAACAAGAAGCTAATAATATGACCATATATGATATCATATTAACATGTATGATTCTGGAATAAGTCAATAACATTATTTAAACCATTATACAGGAGCCTCGGATACGTACAAAGCAAATTGGACCTAAGGTAAGGGAAATATCACAATCTCATTTTTATCCGAGATTGTTTATTCGTAAGTATTTACTGGGGTGTATTTTATCATCCACATCCATGTTTCATCAATATGTAATATTATTTCCATCCACCTACAATTGTTTAAATCCATTTTTACTCTTCGGTGAGTTTTTAGTAATATGTATGAAAGGAATCTTTTGTCGTTTTTCGTACGAGGTACTTTTTGACTTTTCCGGCAAAAGTACGAAGAATGTTTTTTTTTAACTTATACGTCATGAATGGATTTCTAAAACATTATTTCCAAGAAGTTTCCTTTACAAGTTTTTAATTTTATTTTTAATCAACTTCTATTAGTTTATAATTGTACGACATGTTAAGAAAGGAAAAGTATTTTTGAAGCAGAAAGGATATTTTCCTCAAGAATGAAGTTCAAGTATTTTATCAAAATTATTTTCCATCTAAGATAATAAAAGGGTTATGTTTTTATCCCTATTATTACATTGGTTTGATTATGTTCTGATTGAAATGTTTTTATGAATTACTTTATCTTATATGAATTGATTTATGATGTCATGATGTTTCAAGAATCCCATTTTTGTTACATGTGTTATGCGATGATGTATGATTTATGATTATGTGGCACACATAAGAAAGGATTCATTATGAGATGGGTGGGACCTATATCTCCCTCCAATGCATTGGGTAAAGATTTTATATCTCATGAGATAGACATGGCTGGAATGGTAGGTTATACCGGTTCAGTGAAACAGGACTGAAACGAGGGTTACTCGATTCAGAAAGGGACTTTGTCCACTAAGATAGTCTTGGCAATGAGTCATGACTAACAAGAAATGATTTTCCATGATTATGTGTGCATGCCACAAAGTTTCAAGTTTCATGTTATGATTATGGTGATCTCATTTTCACTTCTATGATTTGTTCCATGTTAAGATATTATGATCTCTTTTGCAGGTTATGATTTTAAAAAAGATATGATATGATTTTTATTTCTTTTGTATACCCTTACTAAGCATTTGAGCTCACCCTTTTATGTTTTCTTTTCCCCAGGATATAAAGAAAGGTTTTAGGTAAAAAAAATGGAAGATCTTTATGGGAGATATTGAAGATCTTTCACCAGGATTAGAAGATTATGTTCCGAGTTTCCAAAGACACTAAACTACTACGATCATTGTGTGTGTGTTTTTGTTATGTACTAAGTATTCCGCAAATGTAATGTAATGTCCATGTACGTCAGGCTTCGGGTCTCTACATGCATAGCTAATCTCATAATCATAAAAATTAATTCGTTTGGGATATCTCTATTTTAAATCCTTCATTATTGTTTGTAAAAAATATGTGAATTAACATAATAATATCTCTCGGGAGTGTAAAACTAGATGTGAAGTAAGGCTTATTAACGTGCACCAGGTGACGATCAAGTATAGCCCAATTACATTTTTTAGTTATTACTCTAAGGTACCTCTATACCAAAACCATGTCCACTTGCAGTATCTAGACGCAGATGTATTACTAGAAAAAATATCATAATCTCTACCTTACCAAAACATTAGGATGTTCTTCTATAATTATCCTCAAATTATATCATAGGTTTATGTTCCTTGATTTATTTTTCATAAATATAGTTCTAAAGGTTTTTAATAAAATTTCATTGATATCAACTATAGTATCCCTAACCCCATTAGCCCGGATTCGGGGTCTTCTTTATTACATTATCTTAGTATATAAGTAATCTCATCTCAAAGGACTGAATATTTTAGTAGTATTAGTAAACTAGATATATACGTTGTTCCCATATTATATTTGAATACACAAATTATAACATATTTTTTTGAGAATAAAATTGTTCTATGTATCATATAATTTCTTGTCAAAATAGTAAAATTTATGGATTCCTAATAATGGAAACAAAATAAAGGTGAGATAAGATTCTTAGTAAGGGTTAAGCATGGTAGAATCTATCATAAATCAATAATCATTATCAATTTAAAAAGTTAAATAAATGAAAAAACCTTCAATTTAAAAAATTTATTGGATGAATAGATAAGTAATAATAAATATTTAAAATAAAATAATTTAACACACATTCCATATAACTATTAATCTGAGAATGAAATGCATCTGGTGATAATATCATTTTGAAAATCTTAGGGATAAAAATAATAACTAAAATGAAGTAAATTAAAAATTATTTGACCTCATTTGTCCTAGTAACATTATACCATCACAATCGAGACCTTTCATAAGAATTTTTAGAATATATTACTTACAAATTGGTCCAGTTTGGCCAACTATATCACTATTTTCAAGACCTTTCCCTAGACATAAAATCAGAGGGTTTTTACAATTGATTTTGTCTCATGATGCTATCAATGAATCAATGGTAATTCTATAAATATTCCACAGATTTTTTCATTCATTTATAAGTAATTACTCAAATATTTATTAATAAATTTAATTTATAAACAATTTTCCATTTAATTCAATATCTATATGGAGTAAAGGATATGAATTTATCAATATTTCCACAGTTAATCAAATAACTTTCAAAGTTAAAACCGTATTTAAAAATTCTATGAGGCTTAGAAAATAATCATATAAAATATAAAATAATATGTATATTTAATATAAATGTAATTTACATTGAAAAATTATTACAAGGAAGTGATTTTTTCAAGACAAAGTTAACAATCACAAAAGAAATTGGGATTGTGCAATAACTTTTACCACTGGGTAATTTTGAATTAAAATATATTTATATTAAATAATTCAAATTAAAACTTAAAATAAAAAAAAATCTACTAATTAATCATGATATTAAATTTAAATGGTTTTATATATACACCACATAAATGTGAATTGGTGTATAATAACAAATAACTCTCAATAAAATGTAAATTGAGATGAAACCACTTACCTCATTATTACTTTTGGTTGAACATGACTTAAACTACTGTATAGTGGTTTTGAACATATTATTAACTTATTATATAACCATATTAATATTTATAATATCATATATTATCCTTTTATAATCTCTTATCACCCATATTTTCAAAAATCATTCATTATTTTTATTGTTTCGGGTGTTAATTTCCTTGTATTCTCATGAGTGTTTCATAATGAAATACCTTATTCTTGTGAATATTATATAGTTATATAATATAAATACTAATAATCATGAAATAATTATTAGATTTTTATATCAATTTTACTTTTTAACCCAGTCATGTAATATGATCAGGAAAAATGAAGTATGTAACGTTCATGGGAATGATAAGTCGTACATACACATGAGTAACATTTCCATTTATCAAAGATCATTATGGAAATATGTTGAGTAATGTATTAAATTTATATAATGATTATAATATCATATATACTATATTATATACTTTAATATATCATCCATGTAGTTTGGAGATGAAAATACAGTAACATTGATCCGTGAAGGTGGTAGTCCACATATACATGAACAAAGTTATCATCTTTATGTGAGTGAAAAGGTATGAAATAAAATGATATATATTATCTTAAAATATTTATATATGTGTAATTTATATCATAATTATGTAATTTATATCACATATAATCACTAACTTTAACTTTATCACCTTCCTTGTGAAGCATTAGTGAAAGAAGAATCACTTCGCTTCGTGAGGCGGTAGTCCACCGTACACAAGAGTGACATTATTGTATATCCTATAGAATGAAAATTAAAAGGTTATATTTGATATCATGACTCCATATGTATTATTATATTTTAAATATCATATATATACTTTATATACATCATCATATCCAAATATGAATGGTTTTAATGGAATAACAAATTATATTAGTTTGCTAGGTAGTAGTCTAATGTACATAGAAACGATGGTTTTGTAACTCATTTGATGGAAGTGGATATAATTTTATGTCATTAACTTATTATAAAAACATACTAGTATATTAAATATAATTATATCATTATATCATTCTGGTTTAAAAATAATTTAAGGAGGTGGAGAAAGAAATGAAATAAAGACGCTTGTTGAAGAACATTACCTCTTCTTCGGAAATCCTCCTTAAATTTTCACTAAATAATTATAGGTTTACTTTCTTCATAATATAAGCTTTATAGGATTAGAGAATGTAATTTTGGAAGTTATTTGGGTATTTCTTTTTAAAAAAAGTGGTTTTAAGGTGTGATGAATAAAGGATAGTGTGTGGCCATTTATAACTGGGGGGAGGACACAGTTGGTATTTTTGAAATTAATTTAGAGATCCCATGTTTTTCATAAGTAAAAAAGGGTCCAAAATGGACCATTATAGAATAGTAAAGGTTTAATGTTTTAAATATTTCTATAAAATAGTTTTTAGACCAGTTTATAGGTCATTTCTACCCTTATTTTTTAGTTTAACCCCTCGGTAACACATTTTAACCTTAACCACAGTAATTAATTTTTACTACATTCACAATTCATTTTGGAAAAATATTTAGTTTAGCTTAATAAAAATTATAATTTATGATGATTACAAATATTTAATAAATTTTTCCAAATTAAATCTACATAAGTGGAAAATTTTAATTAAAAATAAATCTCGTAGATGTGTCAAGAAAGTAGGTTTTTAAACTAAATATTTTCAAAAGTTTAAAAAAAATTATGTCTAAATTCAATATAGAAATCATTAAAATGACCTAAAATGGATTAATTGGTATAAAAATTAACAAATTTTACTTTAAACTAATTAAAAAGATAATTTAATATTATAAATGATTTAAAATAAAATTCATTATTTTTTCCTATTCATCAAAAAATAAATTGGTCATAAAAATCCCAAAAATTCACCCTAAGATAATTTTGGTATTTTAATTTCAAAAAAATTATTTTTAAAATAAAAATTCTAAAATTGGTAAAAAAATAATTTTACTCTGTGTGAATAAAGAATAATTAAACTTTTTTTTTGATAAAATACTACTTAAAAAACATTTATTTTTATTCTAAGTTATTATTATTTTATTTCAAATTGATAGATAAAATAATAAAAATGTGTAAACTATATATTTTCAGAATTTAGTTAATCCTATCCATACCCACCATTCTAATAGATATGTGATATATTAAATAATAACGTTAATAGAATTTTGTTTTTCGGTAAAACTTGGTCTTACGTGTTACACAAGCTATCAATGAAAATTGTTTTTGTGTGTAAAAAAACTAACTCATTATTTCATATTACATCACTTACCAAATAAAATGTTATTCTCTTTGAATTTTTGGGGTGTTACAAGAATTCACTCGATGAAGGAGTGTAAATTTTGAAATACCCTCAGCCTTGTCGGATGGGGTACTTCACCACATGTTGGACCACTATAAGAGAATGTTTATATTACATCATGGGTAAAATATCCATGAATAATATTCATAATTACTTCATAGATATCCTCATTTTATTCCTTTAACAAAATTTTCTATTCTTTAGAAAAGATAATCCTGTTATCATCAAGCGGTGACACATAGAAGAATCATTTATACCCTTTCGATTAACAATGGTAAGATCTGTGAATGATGGTGGTATTTTCAATGTAGAACCTGAATATTGAATAAGATATTAATATTGGCCACATTATCCATCAACATTGCACTCTGATGCATAAAATGGGTTGATAATTCCTTCTTTATAGGTAGGTATGGTATCATTGATTCCTTCTTAACTAATACATGGATCATAGGATGAGACAACCTATTTGGTCTTGAATGATTGTAATAATGTACAATAATATTAATCAAGAGTGTGATCATTATAACTTAGTGGAATATCTTCAGACCTAGTTGATACCATGTTTATTGAGATGTAGTAGAACCAGTGCTCTTCTTCAGTTGAATATCCAGTTTGGAGGGATGGATCCTATTAACTCTTTTTATGGTATAGTTCACATTGGCTCGTTCGGTGGTTTAGTTCCCTTTTACTCATTTCGTGGGTTAGTTCCCTTTCACTCATTTAGTGGGTTGTTTCTCTTGTGCTTGTTTGGTGGATTGGTTCTATTGTAAATCCTAATTCATTATTTTAAAGGATAGATACAATATATGCTATAAGTTCCCTGGAATACTCAATTGTCATTTTACCCTCAAATATAATACTTTTTATGAGATCTTTTATGATGAAGAATTCCAAGATCATATGACCCAACATACTATGGTATGTGTAGTAATTTGGATGTCCATCTTACCCAGCTTCATCTTGCTTCTTGATATTAGGAAGCATGATTAGGTTTTATTCTATAGAAAAGGTTAAGTACCCAAGAAACTAATTATTATATATGGAATAAATTTTATCATTCATATTTTCAAGGTCATTCTATTTCATCCTTTTTGGTATGAGGTTTAAAACAATTGCTTCAGCTTTCTATAGATTCCATATCTCTTCTGGTGTTTCTTGATAAGTTATTTCCTTGGTTCTATGAATTTCATTATCATTATGTTGTGATATAGTCACAAAATCATGGAACCATCAGGGAACCTCATAGGAATAACCATAGTTGTTAACTCATCCCATGGGTTTTCCACATAGATCTCCAATAACTATTCGTGTAGATTTTTTGTTTCTATAGAATATTTTAGTCCCTTCCATTATGAAATTAAATCCATGACTCTATCATTTTCCAACTAATTTAAATTATAAAGGTCAAGGATTGTTGTTTTCCTCAATGTAGATATGAGTTGGAAAAGGAATTTCTAATAGAGATCTTCCCAGCTTGATATAGACCCATTTATAAGGTTATTATACCTAGAAAAGGAAGAGACTTCCAAGTTCTACACAAATCATTTGATCTTGGTAGCCTCTTATTATTTTGAGGTTCCCAACATTGGGATACACTTATAAGATAAGTGGATGATATGCCTTTCTAGATCACCCACTCCATTGAATGATAAGAAATTTGGGGACCTTAAGTTCATAGAGGGAGGAGTCGAATCAAACAACTCAGGATATGACTTCATCTCTAGTTTTAGAAGTTCATGTTAGCCTTCAAGAGAATTTATCTAAGTAATAAAGGAATCCAATACTTTCAAAAATGTATGGATCTAATTTATCCTCAAATTATTTTCCTGAACTAGAAGCTAATGCCTTCTTAGTGGTGGGCGTAATTGGTAATAAATTGGAACTATATTAGAAAGGGTTAATTGATGTATTCTCAATTCAAAGAGAGGGATTTATTCTACCATTATGTTTTTAGAAACCTTCTCACACTGAAGAGGTTTAGTTGAAGCCATATAATCTTTAATATGATAACTATACTCAAAGAATTTTCCTCCCCTAATCAATTTAACATTGATAAGGTGAAGTTATACTTTTGTTTCTTCAAGATGAGAAATATTTTCTTCTGCTGAGATGTCTTCACCATGACTGGATGATGGATGGGTAGTGAATATAACCACAACTATCTATTTATCGATAGTATCAATGTTTTCCTCGTCATCTCTCCTATAATTGATGACATTCACTGATTTGAAACAAGTGGGAGGAAACATAGATTACTTTGGGGAGGAATATCTATGATATATGTGTGTTCCTAGATAATAGATGATACTAGAGATGACTTCAAGGTTAGAAATGATAAAAATTCCCATCCATGTGGCCTAGGGTTTTCCTTGGGATTCTGATGTAAATAAGGATAATAGTGATCATGTTTGAATCTTCTATATAGTCGTAATTAGGAAGCATCCTTGAGACACTATCAGGATATATCAATGGACCTCAAATAGTATGGTAGTAGTAAGGACATGAACTTGATCTAGATTTTCACTTGATATCTGCCCCCAATGGGCTCTCCTTCTGGATGTATGAATCTGGATGGCTAGGATAAGCACTGTTTCAATTTTATTTTCTTATAGAATATGTTTTTCACATTAGTAAATATGACCACAATGGATAAGATCCTTCTTGGATATCTCTTAAGTGGTTTCCTTGATGTGGTGTACATTATCCTCCACTTCCCCAATATAGGTAAGGAATGGGTTTCTACCCTCTTGAGATAGGATTCTCAAACTATTATATGTGGTGATGGGTGCCTCCTTCTTCCTCATAGCCAGTCATTGATAGAAAATCATATGGGGATTTATTCTTTTGATAAATTCATGATATTCTTCCAGTGTTGGGATGGAACCATTAAAATGATACCTCCACAAAAGGGAATTCACCATCAATCCTTAGAGGTGTTGGGTAGATGAAAATGTATATTAAGGAAACAAGGCCATGAAATCCATGGAATTGAAGGAATATTTTTGGAATGTTTTCTGGTTATGTGTAGTGGATTTAGGTTCCCTACAGGTATTACCATCTTGTACAATGATTTTAGAATTTTTTGACACATTTGGTGATGTCAATTATATTATAATAAATCTTGAATGTTAAAGAGAGGAAACAAAAACAAGACACTTGATATTATATCATCACAAATATTAGTGCATGTTCAATTGATCTCTTCACTTAACGGATTGAAACTTGGTTATTTTTTATATGTGAGAGGATTGAATTTATTAAAGGATTCACATTAGGTTCACTATTTTTGTTTATGACGGATTCCATCCTCATGTATGTTTTGAGTTAATTCATACATGTTTTCCAAAGGTAGGTGGTCACTTGGATTTTTCTAGTGACATCTTAGAAAATGTGTTGGATGATTGGATGAGAAGTTAGGCTCACCACAACCTTTTGAGGTGAATTATTTCCTACTCTAAGAATCTATTATATATTTAATACATATTCATGAATCCTTTCTATTGGTCATAGTGAGTAACACAATAAGGGGTGAATTGGGTTCTGAAGAAAAAATCCTGTTAAAATGTAGTTGAACACTAAATCCCTAAAACTAAAAATTCCTAAATAATCAAAATAGTAGAAAAATATAAATTTTATCGTTCAAAAAATTTCTTAAAAATTGGATTCAGGATCAGGTAAAATATCTTATAAATACTTTAACTTTCTAAAACTAAGTAACTTAATCAAACACCGACTAACTATCAAAGATTACTTTTTTAATAGTTTTGAAAATGAAAATATATTTTTATTTTAAACAAAACTTAATAAAATACATTGATGAAATAAAATAGGTGTTTATAATCAATTTGAGACTTAATACCATCCTCTAGGAAATCACATACCTCTAAGTAGTTTATTAATAAAATAAATGGATCTAAAAGAAAGATCAAGTTTTATAGTCAACAATGCACAAGACTATCTAGGCATAGATCCTCTTCAACTGTTCTATGTGGGATGAAAAATAATACTATGACATAAAGGACCTCTTACGAATTTCTACATTAGAATAAAATAAGAGAATTTCAAAGAATTTGTCAAGCACACTCTATTTAAATCATAGGAGATAGTTTGTACAGATAAAATGAGTATAAAAACACACTACTCAAAAGTAAATCTTAAAATGGAAATATTAATAGATAGATGAATAGAAAGTGTGATGAAACTCAATCTATGATGCTTCAGTTGTTCTAATTATTTTTGTTTATCTTTGGAAGGATCTCAAATAAGTTTCTCGATAAGTCTAGAAAAACAGAATGTCGTAACTATTTGTTCTTATAGAAATCATATGTCATTATCTATGTTTCATCCAATGTTTTAAGTAGTGTATCATATCAATTTATCATTATCTAATGAATCTATTTAAAGAGATATTCCTTATAATTATCCATTGGAGAATAATCATCCTTCAATAAATGCACTGACACTTCATTTAATGCGTTAAAATATCACTGTTAGAGATTTGAAATGCACCACTACTAAGATAGACACGGTAAGCTATATTCACTTGAAGTATAGTCATATGAGCACATGGTAACTTGATTTATCTAGGTAATGTTATAAGTTGATATGATTAGTTCAACACTTCATGTAGTTATCTCAACTCTTCATACAGTCAGCTCAACTCTTCATGCGTTCAGCTCAACTCTTCATATAGTAAGTTGAGGATATTATGAAGTAAACTTGTACTTTGTGTGGTAACAACATAATAAGTATATTGTTAGCATATTACTTTATAAAAATTTACTTACCCTGGTATAGTAATGTGTTTTCTTCATGTGGTAGGGTGAGTCTTCAACGTGCGGTCAGCTCATGACTTAGAGGGATTTTGTTTATCTGTCTCATGATAAGCAGTTTTTGTGCATGTGCTATGGTTTCACAGTAAGATCTATACATAGCATTTATTTTATACTTTTCATATAAACCATTTTTTAATAGAAAAAATGAAAACCATTAATAATAATATAAACATAATTTTGGGATCTTTAAAATAAGTAGTTGTTGGTCTAAGCCAACAATCTCCCCCTTTTTGATGATCACAAATCATGACATGTAAATTGAAATGAATTGAATAGTTTAAGACAATATTTTTAAAAGATTTAAATATTTTAAATATTCTTATTAAATTAGGAAAAGGTTTCCACAATCAATGAATGTTATTTTACTATCATATTACACAAATATCACATGTTTGTTAAATTACTAATTAAACTAATTTTAATTTATTAATATCTTCTCCGCATTTTGAGATTACCAAAAAACTGAGTAAAATAAAAGAATAAATAGATAATTACATTAATATATAAAAATAAATTACCAAAGAATAGGATAAAAAGAGTACAGTAAATATCTATCATAATTCCAAATCGAAATCTAACTGAGGGTTGTCTCTCAAACATTGAAGAAGGATAGGATCATTTCCTTTATAAGTAGAGGCAGGACCAAAGGTAGTCTCATAAGTAGATAAAGAGGTATAGTATCCAATAAACACACACCTATAAAATGGTTTAAGTTGATGAAATTCTTGGGAAGAGTGAGGCCAAAAGGATTAATTATAGATGTGGTGGTAAGCTAAGACATAGTAATGTAAGAGGGATATAAGACTTCAATTTGAGAGTTATGAAGGTAGGGTTCCATTAACTAGGTAAACTCACAGACATCTTGAGAACCATGCTCTAAGTCTTGAAGGAAATCATCTTGATTCTTCATAAAGTCTCCAATATAGGGTTCATATATTTGATATTATTAGCTTGAGACTTAAAATCCTAAGTCATTGGGGTAATATTCAAATACAAATCAAGAATTTGAAACATACGTTTCAAATATTCTTTTGTAAAAATCCAAATGAGATAATAATCAATTGTTCTTTCCATTGTCTCTTTTTCCTGACTAGATTTCTTAGAATCCTCATGAACCGAAGACAGGGTCTTTATAGTATGGGTTTGAAACCCATCATACATATATTCATGTGTCTTGTCGAATTATTCAAACAAAACATACATCTCATCATTAAGGGACTATTTTATTTTTCCTTCTTCAACTAAAGGAGAAAAAGACTCAGGAGCTATCTAAAACACAACATTAATGAATCTATAGTCCAATTAATTCATCATATCTAATATCTAAACTTGTGGGTAACCCTTTTTATTTATCATATATCTAATCTCATTTTGTATCATCTCAATTATGAAATTAATATGGGATGGAGATTATTGATGACCCTGGTAATAGCTTTAGAAAGCTCCTCATATATCACATTATTTAAAGAAGTCTTAAATTTATTAAAATCATGTTGGAGTATCCCAAACATATCTAATTTGAATATACCTAGGAAATTTGTAGTCATGTATAAGGATTATGGAATATAATTTACATGAGAATAAGGATATGGGTCACTAGCAAAATTTCTACCATCTACAATAAAAAAATTTGCCATAAGACTATATTACATATTCTCATCCTCAACTCTAGAAAATACCTCAATAGAATCAATGAATGAATCTTCAAAAATGACCACATGATCAAAAAAAATATAAGTTTCAATCCTGTCTTGAATATCAACTTTATAACCTAAAGATCATTATAGGGTGTTTTTAATAGAAAGAGTGGTTGGTCTACCATGTCTAGGTGTACTGCCTTCATGATATTCATCATATGAACTAGGAAAATTTTATCCAAATCCAAAAGATTTATGGGAAATATTCCACTAATAAGGTGTATCATATATATGTTGTTTATAGGTAATCCCAATAATAGGATATCCCTCTGAGTTATACCTATCTGTATCAAAACCTATGTATTTTACCCATACCAGATCATGTTCAAAAGCTAGCTGATCTTTTTCTTTAAGATCCACAACCTCTATTTCTTCTTACACCTCTTATTATTATTCAATAACTTATTATTATTTACTTATTTCATATTATTATTCCTTTGTATGAGAAACAACAACAATATAGTAATCCATAATTTCATCAGGTTTAAGACCTAGATCTATAAGATCTCTTGGTATAATTGGATACTTGATTGAATTAAACTATTTTTACAGTTTCTCTAGGTCATCCACCCAGCCTTATTTCCAAGGGTTAAATTAAACCTTCATCTTCTTGCAGATCATTTGAGTAAGAAAAAATCTATCAGAATCAGTTATTTTATCCTCTTCATAAGGAATTAGTTCCTTTAACTCTAGAAAATTTGAAAATAATTTAGGATATGGTAAGGAGATAAACGTTGAATATTGCACACACGACCAACTATATGCCTCATAAAAATCATTATAGATTTATTTAAACACCATTATTTATTAAAAATTGTAGAAATAAATCTCAATACCTTAAAATAATAAAATCACTTTTCCTATGACAAATAACATGTTGAATAAACTTAAATAGAATCATACATTCACCACTCAACTCAACATAAGTGGTTCTTCTGGGAGTTTCATTCCCAGTGAGTTCATACAAGGAATTCTCAAAATTTATGCTCAGATTATTAGCATGATATGATCACTAATAATATTTATATTCACCATTGTGTGGCATGCCCAAAATAATTTCCCAATACCTCAATGAGAATTTTAAAACATCACCATAAATCATAGATTTTAGTTTATCCTTATTCCCTCCAAGAAATAATTCAATATTAGAATAAAATTTCATAAAAAGTTTTGGATATAAAGGTTTACCATTTTCCATAAATCAATCAACCAAACCTTGTTTCTAAATTTCATTTCATGTTAGTGATCGACTTGAAATCAACCATTAAGCATCACCTTCTTTCTTTGTAGAAACTGGATACTTAATGAGATGTGTGTTCTTTTCCTCTACTAATGTACTCAACATATATTTCATCTTCTTTGACTTCATTTAAGGATTTTATGAACAAGAAAATAAGTTTCTAAAAAACACTTCATCCTTATAATTTTTATTTGAAGGAAGATCTTTGAAGGTTAAAAAACAAGAGTAAAAATAGAGTGGTTTGAGATGAGAGAGAGAGAAAGATTCAAGATGATAGGAAATGATAAACTTAGAAGATCTTGTAAGGATATAGGATATCTAAATGAAAATATAGGTACCAATTCATATTTGTATTTGAATTTTAAATTTAAATAATTTAATGATTAAAATAATAATATATATAAAATAAATCTTGCAAAAAAAATTCCTAAAATTTCTAATAAAAATAAACATGGTACGTCTGATGACTATGGATCAATAAATATCATAATCAAAGTAGGAATACTAACTATAACTTATGGTAGGTTTTCTAAAAAAAATACCAAGTAATTCATAATAATTAAATATTAACTACAATAGAATAAATTTATGTTAAGAATAGTAATAGTGTGAGAGTTTATGATATGGTGACATGTTTTAATGGTAGGCTTGAAAACTATAAGAGAAAAAACAAACTCACGGTCAACCTAATGACTATGTGAAATGTAATACACATTTATTTCAATAAAAACTTTAAAAACAAAATCTAGAAAAATTTAACATCAAAATTAATAATTAATTATTTAAATATAATTTATCGTTCCTAATTAATGTCTGATATAGTTGATTCTCACAATATTGAAAGTATTTTATAAATATATGAGAAGTATTATGTTCAATACCTATTAATTAAAGAGTTATATCACCTTTCTAGTAATGATATTTCAGAAAGTGATGTGTTATATCAATATTATTTATTCTAGAATGAGATATAGGATTTTTAGAAAAATTTATAGAACTTGTATTATCACAATTTTTAGGTAAATTTTTAATTTATATTCATATTCTATAAATGTGTATTTTATCCATATGATCTATACACAACAACTAACTATAGCTATGTAATCAGCTTCATTAGTGGATAATGGCACAGAGTTTTGCTTCTTACTAAACCATGATACTATATACTTTCCCAAAAGTGACAAGTTCTCGAAGTTATTTTTCATTCTAACATAAAACGACCAAAATATTCCTCTAAATAACTAACCAAATTAAATTATTTTCCATTGGTGTAAAACAATACTAATTTTTTAGTATTATTAATGTATTTAAAAAATCTTTTTACAGCTAATATGTGGTTCTTTTCAGTTTTCTTGAAAATGGAAACACATACATAAATTGAACATAATATCTTGTTGGATAGTAGTAAAAGTATTGTAAGATTCCAATCACACCTCTATAAGTGGTTTGATCAACTGATTTCTAAGATTCATCAATTTCCAACTTGTATTTAGTGCTCATGAGAGTATCACTACCCTTTTTACTATCTATATGAAAATGTTTTATAAGATCTTTGATGTTCTTTAATTGATTTAAAATAATTCCTTCCTTATTTAAAATATTTTAAAACATTAGAATGAATTTAAGTCCACCAATTAAACACATTTCAAATTAACTTTTCATCATTTTTAAAAATTCATTACATAAATAATTTTTTAATGATCCAAAAATATCATCATCAGTATAAATTTTCACAACTAAGAAATCCATTAAAATCCTTTTAATAAATAATTTAGGGTCATATATACTTTTATTAATACCTTTACGAGTCATAAAATATATGATCCTATTATATAAAGCACTTGAATCTTATTTTAAACCATATAAAGGTTTACTTAATTTAGAAACATGATTTGGAAAATGAGGATTTTGAAATCCATGGTATTTTTCAACAAAAAAATCAACAGTATAACCATTTAAGAATTCACTATTAATATCCATTTGATAGAGTTCAAAATCCAAATGTGTTACATAAGAAAGAAACATTATAATGGATTCAAGTCAAGATACTAGTGAAAATGTTTCTTAAAATTAAATAAGTTTTTATTGATTATATCTCTATGAAACCAATCTAATTCTGTTTCTAATTATAGTTCCTCACTCATAAAATTTGTTTCTAAATACCTATTTAGTGCCCATAGTTTGGTAGTATTTAGGTCAATACCCTAGTTCCTAGAATATATTCCTTTCAAATTTATTAAGTTCTTATTACATTTTCATAACCTATAATCCATCATTAATTTCTTCATTGACATTATTATGTTCAATCTATAACAAGAATTCTTGATGATCAACCTGATTTATTAGATAATATATAGTTTGTATTCCTCTATCTATATCGCCAACTATAATATCTAAGGGATTTTATATATGTGTCATAACAGTTATAGGAAAAGAAGAGATAGATATTTTATTATCCTCTATTCATTTAGGTTTAAGAAGTTCATCAGAACTAGAATATTTTTCAATTTGTTTCAAAAAACTATCAGAGGTTTTGTCATTTATATTCAGATGTGAAAGATCATCTTCAAGGTTGTCTAAAGGGGTCTTAGACTCATGTGGATTTTTTTCATCAAATTTTACATGTAGATATTCCACCAAAATAATTTTCTTTCTGTTAAATACCCTGTAAGACATACTAGTTGTTTAATATCCAAGGAAAATTACTTCATCACTCTTGGAAAAAGATTAATCAATATTATTATTTATATTTGGAATGAATACTTTGTAACCAAAAACTCCAAATTAATTAACATTTTTTTTATTATATTCCAATATTCATATGTTTTTTTCTTTAAAAGTGGACTAATAAGACCTCTATTAATTATATAACAAGTTATATTGATATATTATGTCCAATAATAAATTTTTAAGTCATATTCATTGATCATGGCATGGAATATTTCTTGAACGGTTCTATTTTTCTTTTCTACTATACCATTCTGTTATGGGGTCTTAGGAGAAGAAAAGTTATGATTAAATCCATGTTCTGAGAATAATGATTCAAAATCTATATTCTCAAACTCATGGACATCATCTCTTCTTCAGGTCTTAATTTTAAGTCCACTAATATTTTCTATAGATTTATAATACTTAGTAAAATCGGAACAATATTCACTTTTGTGAGCTATAAATAATACCCAGATTTATCTATAAAAGTAATCAACTATAGCATAAACATATTACTTCCCATTTAAACTAGAATCTCTTGATCTTACAAATAAATCTATGTGATCCTACTCTAGTGATTGATAAGTTGAAGCTTCTTTATTTGATTTAAAAGAGATTTTGTGTTGTTTCTCTTTTTGACATGGGTTACAGACTTTATCATTTGTGATCTCTAGTTTAGGAAGATCCTTGACTAACAATTTATTAATAATATTTATAAATGAATTAATATTTCATTGGACTAGTCTCTTATTCCAAATCTGATATTATTTTTCAAAGGCACTTAGATAAATTTTTTGGGATACAAGGAATCTAAATTAACAACATATAAATTATCATTTCTTATAGAAGTGAAAACTAATTCTTTTTTAAAATAAAAAACCTCAAAGTAAATATTTTAGAAATTCACATGGAAACCATCATCACATAACTATGAGGGTCTAAGTATATTATTCTTTAATACATCTACAAATAAGACTTTTGAGATTAAAATAGTATTAGTGTTATCAATTTGACTAAGTCCAAAAAAATTCCTTTGGCATTGTCACTAAATGTAAAATTTCTACCATCAAACTTAATTAGGTTCTTGAAAATTGAATATTCTATATTTATGTGTCTAGAGTAGCCACTTTTTAGAAAACATAGGTGTTTACTAAAATCTTTAAGCAGGATTCCAAAAAAATAAATTTAAACCAAAAATGACTTTGGAACCCCTATTTTTTTGGGTCCATAAATGTCAGTAATAAGATATTTTTGAATCCATAATTTTTTTACTGGTCTCTTATTAGTAGATCTGAGACTTTTGTAAATAAAAATTCTATTAGTTTCAAAAGAATAAAAACTTATAATAGATGAACTATAGCTTAGAATAAATTTATACTTAATAATAATTTTTTATCCAGGATGATATCCTATTCCAATAGTATATTTGGGATCTGTTTACTTTCCAAGAATCTGGGTCAAGGTATTAATTCCATTTTTAAATCATTACAAATCCTTTTTTAATTACTCATTGGATAATTATTTGTCATTTATTTCTTTTAGAACTTGATCAATGTTATCCTTATCTATATTAAAATTATTTTTAAAGTGAGTATTCAAAGCATGCTGCTTCTTTAAACATTTATATTTATCTTTGAATTCATTGAAATTATCCTCCAATATATTCTAGTATTCAGACATTTATTCATTAGATATGTTTTAGTCACCATCTTAATATCTATAAGGATTAGGTTTATAAATAGTAGGCGTAGGAAAAATATAATATACCATATATGTGTTTATCATAAAACACATATTGGTTCTATCATGTTTATCTTCTCTACTTGGGTATGATTCACTAGAACTATCTTACAAATCACTCCATATTTCTTTCATGTAATTCTTATAATTTTTTAACTTTTACTCATATTTCTTCTTAAATCTTAGCTTTGTATAGTCTTCTTTTACATGAACTTTTATCTTACATTCATAATTAATTATTTTTTTGTAGTGTCATATTTTTTCCAATATTTTCTCCAATTACCTCTATTTCCATAAATGCCTTTATAGTTTGGTTTCTAGAAGAACTTATTACTCTTGTAAAATTTCTTTAATCTTCTGGCTAAGTGGGCTATTTATTTGTCATTTTCAGTAGTTAACTCTCCATCACATGATTTATCTTCTTTAATCTTTCATTTTTTCTTTGATTCATATTTCAAGATGGGTAAAGAAGTCATCTTTGTTTCAACCTATTCTTCTATATTTTATATGATTTCCTCTTCATAAATAATTATATCTTCTATAAACACTTTAATAGGAAACTTACTTATGTCCCATGACTCTCAAATATACATTTAATTTCTTCTTTATCATTCTAGTAAACATATCAGAAGGCATATTAATTGTTCTTTTCCAGTTATTAGTTTCCTGAGTGAATGAATTTTTTTCAAAATCTTATTAAACCAAAGATACATACTATATATAGACACATCATTCTTCATTTTAAATGTATCATTTTAAATAGTGTTGGTGTTATAGTGATTTTCATTAACATTAGATGTTCCTTTATAATAAATGGATAGTGTATCCCAAATTTCAAAGGCAATAGCACATATTGATATTCAGTTAAACTCATATTCACCCAAAGAATGGTATAAAGAATTCATATCTTTATAATTATTTTCATATGAATTTTTAGTATAATCAGTCTAGGTAGCACTATAATTTTCAGGTTTCTTGTATTTATCTTTTATTACTATAAAAATATCAAAACCCATACTCTCTAATTGAATGTTTATCTTAATCTTCCATTTATGATAGTTAGTACCATTAAAATAAGTAGGTTAGTTAGTGAAAGTTCATTATTTTCATTCATTATCCATAGAGAATTAAATTTATAAATGATAGAAGTTTAAGATCTTTAAAAGATAACTAAATCACATTTAAAAATATATTTGAAAATAATTTGATACCAATGTTTGGTCAGAGTGAGTAACACAATGGGGGTGAATTGAGTTCCCAATAAAAATTTCTAACAAAATATAGTGGAAAAAAATACCCCAAACTACAAATTCCTAGTTAATTAAAATAGTTTAAATATTTAATTTTTATCTTTCAAATAATTTCATAGAAGTGGGATTAAGGACAAACTAAAATATCTTATAAATACTTTATCTTTTGAAACTGAGTTACTTAATCAAACAATTTACATAAAGAAAAATTAAAACTAACTATCAATGTACATTTTTTTAAAGTTTGGGAAATAAAAATTGATTTTTAGTTCAAAGAAAAAAATATTAAATTGTATAAATAAACGAGGGGTTCAGTCTCAAAATAAGAATTAATCCCCTCCACATGGAAATCACCAACTAATAATAATTTTATAATAAAAATAAAAAAAGTCCACAACCTGGATCTGGTTTAATAGTCTATAGTGCACAAGGTTTTCTAGGAATAGAGCCTCTTAAATATTTCTACATGGGATGAAAATAATACCAAGACACACAAGACCACTTTCATAATTTTACATGGGAATATAATAAGAGATCTTGAAATAATATTTCAAGAACACTCTAGTTAAATCATAAGAGATAGTGTATACAGATAAAAAGAGTATAAAAACACACTACTTACAAGTAAATCATATAATGGAAAGTACAAGAGATATATTAATAGAAATTGTAATGAAGATCAATCCATTATTCTTTTGTTAATTTAATCCCTTGTATTTTTCTTTTGAAGTATCTCAAAACTTTTATTGGTAAGTACAGAAAAATAGAGTGTCGTAAAAAATCATTCCTGTAGAAATTCTCTATTATTATATATATATCATCAAATCTTTTCAGTATTGAATCATATAACTATATAAGGATCAAATGAATATATTTAAATATATCTTAATCAAAACTATCCATTTTATAAAAATCATCCATCATTAAATGAATTGACTCTTTATTTAATGCTTCAAAAACTATCAATTTGAGAATTTAAATGCTCAACTGCTAAGTTAGACATAGTAATTTATCTTCACTTTAAGAACATTTAGATAAGAACATGGTAACTTGATATGGTGAGTTGATGTAGCAAGGTGACATGGTCAGTTCAACTCTTCATTCAAACAACTCAACTCTTCGTGTGGTCAGCTCAACTCTTCCTACGGTCGGCTCAACTCTTCATGTGGTAAGCAAAGAAATTTATGAGGTAATATTTTCATTAATGTGGTAACTACATTTTAAGTACACTATAAGTATATTACTTTATGAAAATTTACATGCCTTATCATGGTAAGATATTTTCGTCATACATTAATGAGTGTTTTTAATGTTTGGTCAGCTCATGACTTAGAGGGTTTTTGTTCATCAGTCACACAGTAGGAAGTTCGTATGCATGCAGTAAGGTGTCATATTAACCACTATACTTATAATTTTTTAAATAAATTTCCAATAATCCATTTTATAATAAAAAACATGAAAACCATTAATAACAAGATAAACATTATTTGGTATCATTAAAATAAGGAGGTTTCGGTCAATCCAATACTTCCTAAATCCCATTTTTGGGACCAGTTACCATAGTTCCAATAATCTGATTAAGACCATATATTATATTATAACCTATATATATTATATATTCCTCGTATATCTCTTATTAGTTCATGATACTTTAGTTTAAATCCAACTATATGGGATCTTTGGAGTTTATTTTCATCTAGGGAGGCGGTAGGTGTTTTGGAGTTGGGATTAAACCTGAAAGAGGCATCCTACGTATCCTATAAAATGAGGAATAAAAAACCATGTAGTTAAATGGGGGTATAAGGGTTAAATAAAATTGGGTTTTAACCTTAAAGATTCATCTTATATATCCTGCTAAGAATACGAATCATACCCCTCATAGTTTAGTGGAATTTTTGGATCTTACACCTTAGTAGGAGGTTTATGATGGAGGTACTTTCCCAATGATGATGGGATGATTTTTTTATATCTTTAATCAATCATGAGTCTTTCTTGGTGTGAGATACTAGAGAAATCATTATATTCTTCACATTTTATTATAGAATACCATTATATTTGAAAGGATTTATTATGCACTGAGGCTACCTAAAGAATATTCTTATGCCATGAAATGGGAAATAATATAAAATAAGGTGGGGATTATGTATGGGATTCCATAAGATACCTGACCCAGTATTTTAGTTAGGTGAGGGTTTTTTTGGGGGGATTAAACCATGGAGGAATCCCATGTACATAAAACCAAGAATGGTATCTCAACTCAAGGAGGGTAATGATACAATGAGGAGTATATCAACTCTAGGAGAGTAGTGATATTCATGCAGAGTATCTTTAACAAATGGTTAATAAATATTTGGTTTAGATATTACCCCTAGGAGGATGCCCATTTTTCTGGAATAATGGGGAGAATCTCAACTCAGGAAGATTAAGGTTTGGTTGGGGATTAAACCTAGAAGGATTCCTATATTTCTACAATCATGAGGAAAATTATGACTTATGGTGATTTGAATGTTTTGTTATGGCTTACACCTATGAGTATGCCAATGTTTCTAGAACTATGAAGAAAATACCAACTCATGGAGATTGGGGTTTGGTTGGGGTTTACACATAAAAGGACGGTCATAGTTCTAGAACCACGTAGAGAATCTTGAATCATAGTGATTTTATGGTTTTGTATGGGGATTAAACCTAGTAGAATACTCAAGTTTCTATAACCATGAGTAGAATCTCAAATCACAACAATTATGGTTTAGTTTGGGATTCCACCTAGGAGGATTCCCATATTTCTAGAACTGTGAGGATAATCTCAACTTATGGTAAATTATAGGTTTGGTTGGGTCTTACACCTAGGAGGATTCCCATGTTTTTAGAACCATTGGGATAATCTCAACTCATAGTGAATGGAGGTTTGGTTGGGGATTAAACCTAGGAGGATTCCCATGTTTCATGAATAATGAGAAGAATCTCAACTCGTGGATATAAAGGTTTGGTTAGGGAGTACACCTAGGAGGATGCCCATATTTATAGAACCATTAAGAGAATCTAAACTCTTGTGTATTAATTTTTGGTTAAATCTTACACTTAGGATGATTCACAATCATGATCCCCCTCTATCTATTCATAACAGGATGTGGAAAAGAGATTTTTAATGTTGGGTATTAAACCTATTTGGAGTTCTATACCTAGTGTAGTATCTCAACTCCATGTTTATATGTAGTAAATTTTTTCCAATGTATGAGACAAGGTTGGATTGATGATTAACTCAAGTGAGGGATATCTAAGGTTAATAATCCTACTAAGATGGATATAATTAGGATTTTTCCTAAGTATAGGGACCTTTGGTTGAAGTTTCATCCATGTGGGGTGCCTTAGGTGAAGGTTCTCCGAAGTGGAGTGACTCGGTCGAAGGGTCACCCAAGTATGGGTCTCCCAAGTGTGGGATGTCCAATTTTGGGTCACCTAATTATGGGTTTCCCATGTATGGGTGGCCCAAGTGTGTGTCTCAAAAGTAGTACTTGGACGAATTGGAAGTACCTATCACAAGTGATACTTGGGAAGATTGGATTACCTTGAACAAGTGATACTTGGGTGAATTAGAGTGACCCATCCAACTGGAACTTGGTTGGTTGGTGTCCCTTTCCCAAGTGGTAATTTAGTAGTTTAGAGTCCCTCTCCCATGTAGTACTTGGAAAAATTGGAATTACCTCACCCAAGTGATACTTGGGTGGATTGTAGTACCTGACCCAAGTGATACTTGTGAATATTAGAGTGCCTCAACCAGGTGGTTCACCCAAGTGATGGAAAATAAGGACCTAGTCTTAGTAGAGGGACATCTATGTTAGTTCACCCATTTTAGGGAAAATTATTTTGGTGAACAAGTAGCGCGAGCATAGCTCTCATATTTCTCTGTCGTCCGAAAATTTGTCTATTTCCCCCTTAGAAATTAGAAACATGGGCTCTATTTATATGATGGTGGGAGAGCCTTCATGAGAGAAACATGTGAAGGATATGTGTGATATAATAAAGGGACTTGTGTGAGGGATCTGTGTGAAGGACCTATGTGAACGACCTACGTGGGAACTCAAATTCCTTTAAAAAAATTCCTAAAATCTCGTAGCCCTAAATTTTGATTTGTATGCCTGTTTGGGTTCTATGACCACTCAAATAAAATCTTAAGAAGTGAAATATGCCCTTGGATATGGTTTATAAACCATATTGGTAGAGTTATCATGATAAATATATCATGTAATACACTCAAAATGCATTTTAAGGTATCGATACCTTTTTATCACCTATTTCCACATTCCATGGTTTACTCTTAAAGGCGGTTATCACACAATACCACAAAATTAGGTAATTTTTCTAAGGAATATATATCCCTCAGTGTGTTAATATTCATGAGGCGTGTGGAAATACCATATGATTCTTCTTCAATCATGGATACAAATTTCTTCTCAAAAGCGACATGTCCTATCTAAGTGAAGATTGTATCATGGGGCTTGTTGAAAAGTTCACGGAATGAATTATTTAAATTCCAACAGTCTTATACTTGTGTATATCTTAGCTTGATACTAATTATTCCCCTATATTTATAGAAATTATGATTCTTTAGATCATATCCTTGTATTCAGCATGATTTCATCAAACATAGACCACCTTGGATGATCTACTTGGGGTCCATTAAAGTTTATCCGGAGATTACCATAGACTTTTTCTTAGGATTGGTTAGAAACTTTTAGGGTGAAATTACAAGGGTTCAACCCTTTTATTATATTCATACCCCATAACCTAACATCTCCATTGATCATTGTGAGTGAACGTGACCTTCTAAGGTCATAGATTCCATGGGTCTCCCATGGAGCCTTTATGATTATTTTATTTGGATTACTTGGATATATTCCTTGGATCCTTGATGAACAAATGGTTATATAATCATAGAAATCTAGATTAGTCCAAAGTAGATAGGGATGGTTGAGTATCTCATGATGAGCCTGATCTCAACATGGTTTATACTTACTTTACTTATTTAAATCTATTATACCTATACATTGTTTGATTTTATATTCACATACTATATTTTCATTTGACATCATTGGTGGTGGCCTAATGAGTTTTACTCACACCCTATTTTAGCAATTGTTTGGTACATGGGAAGATTACTTGGGTGGAGGTAAGGATAAATGGAAGTGGTCAACTATGGATTCTTGATTTCTTTTTGGTATGGGATCTTGGTAGTTTATGACCGATCCAGTTCTGAAGATACTCATGGAGATATTTTTTTCTTTTTCTATTTTATATATACTAGTATTGTATTTTAAACCTATCACCATGTTTTCTTGTTTTCCCTTTTGTACTTTCATGACATCATATATATATTATCCTATTAATTTTTATGTTGGTTTATTATTTTTTGGATGGATTATTACCACTACCCTATTATTATATTCCTTTGTATTATTGTTTTTACTTCTTCCTTATTATTATTTATCATTGTGTTTCACTCTAATAAAGTGATTATAGTCTCCCCACCATACCATCATACACTCTCACAACTATTCAACAGCCTCTAGAATATGGGTAGGCTCACTTGAGACCATTTGGTCCCCAGGTTTGGTTAATTATGAGTGAACCAAGATCAAGGCATCATAAAGTGGTATCAAAGGTTTCTTTACCTTTGTCTTACTATTTTGATTTGGTAGAAATGAGACTATGGTGTGTCAAAACATGGTAATAATCCATTCATGGGAGTAACTGACCCACATTTGGGGGAAATCCAAGTTACCGGGGATAGGACTTGTTGTTATAGATTTCTCTAGTTATAGTTTCACTGCTTTCACCATTGGGCGATACATAAGATTTAGTATGTTTGTTATGATTTCTCATATTTACCCTTAGGCCATTATGGAAAGGAAGAATTTCCTCATCAATTTTAATGTGAATGTAGGTTTATATGAGTCATTCATATGTCATGTGATGAATGATTCATTACTTGTATTTCATGTTACTTATCATATGTGACTTTATTGTTATACTTGTAATTTTTTAATGTTTCTGTTGGAACTGAAGAACGCATCCCCAAAATTTTCCAAATGCTTCCATACATGATCCAAGAGCATATACCATTTCTCATGCTTTGATTTTGTAGGTCGTAGGGCCCGAACAGAGTTACGGATTAAGAGTTATGGAAATTTAATGTAGGCTGGAAAACTGGTTCGTGAAGACCATTCATAAATCCCCCTCTGTGATTGTGGAGCCTCACCGTGAAGCAATGAGGTGAGATGATCCTCAAACCCCTTTGAAGTTCACGACCCACCGCGAAGTAAGGAGGTAGGATGCTCCGTGAACCCCTTTGACGTTTGCCACGTGCTGCGAAGCCAGGAGGTGGGACTGCTCTGTGAACCCCTTTGACGTTGGCGACCCACCGTGAAGCTAGGAGGCGGGATGATCCGTGAATCCCTTTTACATTCATGAACCCACCACAGAGCAAGATCCATCTTCTCACTGAGCGAGATCTACTTCGTGGTTCCCTGTGCCTATAAATACCCAGCTCACCCCCCTTTTCCAGATGGTCACTCCGCCCCTCGGGCGGCCGATCTCCTAGTTTGCAGAGCTCTGCTTCCTTCATGAAGTGGTTCCGTGAGTCTATGATCCACGAGCAGCTTCCTTCGTGAAGTAGCTTCGTGAGTCCATGTTCATTGATCCTCTTCCTTTTTGTGGTTTCTCCTTGAGTCCATGCTCCGCGAGTATCTTCCTTCGTGAAACTTCTCTACGAGCCCATGCTCCGCGAGCACCTTTCCTTTGTGAGGATGCTCTGCGAGCCCCCATGCTCCATGATCACATTTTCTCTGCAAAGCTACTTCGTGAAGACCTATCCTTTGCAAGGATCCTACCTTTGCGCCCATCGGTCCATACTGCAGGGGCTGCACCTACCCCCATTAAAAATGGAGAGTTTCACCATGAACTTTTCGGGCCTGGACATCGGGATTTTCCATTGCACCCTTATGTGCACCCACCTTCCAACTATGGAATACCATGATTTGAGATACTCCGCCGCACACCCTGAAACATATTGAGTTATTATATTCCTATTGGTATGTTGCATGTGTCATGAGTTTAGATTCTCATCATCAGTTCCCCCAAGAACCTTGAGTTCAATCATTCCTCAAGAAACTCATCTTAACCCCATCACCTGACCCATATGCCAGGTTAAACCAGAAAGGGATGCCCTTTCATAAGTCCCAACACTAACCAGTGATAGGCGCCTTATGCCTAATAGTCCTAAATATATGACTTTAAACTGTATTGAACCCTATATGACAAATATAGGATGCCTCTTACTCAATATAAGGTATGACTCGTGCGCCAAGCATAAGATGCCAACATTCCTATCAACATGACTATAAACTATAGTGCTCCCTATGTTCCAAATATAGGATGCCTCTTGATCAATACAAGAGATGTCTTATGCTCAAAACATAAGATGTCAATAGTCCTATCTACATCAATATAAACTATAGTACTCTCTATCTGACAAATAATAGGATGCCTCTTGATCCAAACTAGAGATCCCTTATTCTCCAAGCATAAGATGCCAACAGTCCTATCTACATGACTCTAAATTTTAGTACACCCTATTTATCAAACATGGGATGAATCTTGTACTAAACAAGAGATTCCTTATGCTCCAAGAAAAATATGCCAAATACAATGATTATAGTGGCGTAATTTCATGAGTGATGGAATCCATTCAAACAATCCATCACTCCACCTCATGCTTTGTGTGTCCTTAATTCAGATCATCATCCACTTACATGTCTGATGGGACCCCCTAATGGCCTGGTCCAACGCCGCATCGGCTCACCTACTATCCTAGGCCAATGCCCTGGAAGACTTTTTCTAATCCTGGAAGGCTTTACTCAACACCTTTCTTGACTTTATCTGATCCTATAAGAGGCTACATAACTTATTATGATGCATTAGGCACTGGGATAAGGACTATTTTGATGCTATGGGAATGATTCAAAGAATATAGGCCTCATTACGTGAGGCCTCATGAGTGTAAATACCTGACGCACATCCGTGATTTTATAGTTATAGTTCATGATTTATTTTTATGGATACTTTACTTGTTGGATAATTTTTTTTGCTATTAAAAAAATATAAAAGTATCAAATACAAATTCTCTCAACATGACTTGAACCCCTGATAGAAAATATGGGTCAAATACCTTAAGTATTTTTACTTTGATCTTACATAAATTCTAGGTTAGGGGAATGAAATTTTTGGAACTCTGAGCTAAAATACATATATTCAAGATATTCAAGAAATTAGTATTGAATCTGATTTTAAATATCTTCTTTATGAAATACATATAAAAGTTTAATAGTGTAAATAAATCCTTTTATTGTGGCTTTAATAGTGACCCCAATACTACTTGATTGATCAAAGAGGAGGAAAGGTTCAGATCCCAAATGTTTAGCCCTGATAGAAAGAGATTCATGTGAGGACCCACCACCTAGTTGGGTTATTGATTAGGATGAGATCTTGTATATCCATGGGAATGTCTCATTACCTGTATATATTTAAGAGGAGATCATGCATGGATCTCATGCTTCTAAATGGGTAGTATATCCTAGAATCAATAAGTTTTACCATGAATTTTGCATCTAGTATTAGTGTCCTTGGATGAAAAAGGATATTATAGGATTTATTTCTTGATATTCCAGTAGTCATAAATAGAAAGTGGAACACCAACAACATGAAGGTATCTTATATACATTACCCATCCCAGAGTGGAAATGGGATTAGTCACCATGTATTTCATGATGGGTTTACCGAAGTCATCTCAAGGAAGCGATGATGTAAGGGTGATTTTCAATTGGCTAATGAAGGTTTCCCACTTATTTTCTATCTAGAAAACATTATCATTAGATGATATTTGGAGAATTTATTTATTATAGATTATTTTACTTCATAGGGTTCCACATACCATCATATAAAAAAAGTACGCTCAATTTACTTCTTGATTTTGGAAAGGGTTGTATAGCGATCTTGGATCATTAGTACATATGATTACAGTATAGTGCCCTCAGATCAATGATCAGTCTGATCACACTATTTGGGTAATTGAGAACATGCAATGTTTGTGTGTCCTTTATTTTAGAGTATCTTGTGAAAGGCAATTTAATCTAGACAATTTTATTTATAATAACATTTTTCAAGAGACTATCCAAATGGAACTATACAAGGTTCTCTACAGTATGCTATATCGTTCACCTCTATACTATTTAGACACTGGGGAGGCAATGATACCAGGACCATTTAGTGTTCAACAAACAAAGAAAAATGTATAAATGATTAGAAAATGTATAGATATAGCTCATTTGGGTAGAATTCATGTCAATCATCAATTCTGACCTCTGTAGTATGAGGTAGGAGATAGATTCTTGTTGTGAGTCTCACATAGATTAGATCATTGAGGTATTCTAAGGTAATTTAAGTTATTACCTAGATTATTCATTCATTTTGAGATTTTTGAGAGGATCAGGCTGGTAGTACATCAGATAGATCTTACTTAGTTATACAAGGCTATAAACAATGTCTTATGTGTTTCTCAACTCTGTGGTTATTACTCTGACTCATCTCATGCTTTTGATTATGAGTAAATTGAGTTAGGGTCTAATTCTTCTTTTGAGGAGTATCATTTTTGTACCATATATCATGAAATAAAATTTATTCAAGGTAGAATAGTTCCTCTAGTTTAGGTGATATGGTAGCATGATCGTGTATAGGAAGAGACTTAGAAATGATAGTTTTATATACATGCTCAGTGGCCAAAGTTATCCTTATATGTATCTCAACCAACCTCATAAGGGAATCTCAGGGATGATTTGATTCAAGGAGGGGATGATGTATTATCCTACGACATCATTTATGTATAAATACTTTAAATTCTAGTCCAAAATTATTTCTTTACCTTAATGGAATTACCCAAAGGGGTCATGGAGGTTTTGGGAGTGTTTGGTCTTGGTCTAGGACTTGGAGTTCCAATTTTTTGAGGAATAGGGTTAGGTTCTTGGTTAGCATAGGTTTTTCACTAAACATTCACCTCAAACATTTGTCTTATATAGGGTGCATCACATTATTTTAATCATGAAATAAGGACCATGCAATAATGAAAAACATACAAATTATTATAGGATACCCACACATGATTTGTGAATGGTTTTTCTAACCATGTACATGAACCATATGAGGGGTGTGAAAATGGATAGTACATGTGCGTGGTTGGTTTATGGTTTATCCAACTTTTTTACATATTAAAATTTTAAAAATGTCCATTATTTCCCTCTTTCCCTTAAGGTTAATTCTTTTTCTCCTCCCTCATTCACACAGTAACACTGTGGGAGATCTCATTTTCTTTTCTTCAAGGTTATGTTGGATCTTACTCATTTAGACTGTATTGATCACTATCAGTCATGTTGGTCCCACCTTTTTAATTCTAGTACTCCTTATTCTTCTTTTCTTGATTTCTCTTCCTGTACTTGGTGTGATCTTCATGTGATATAATATTCCCTATTTTTCTGGTTTCTCATTTTCTCTTATTTCAGTCCAAATATTAGTCCAATACTGGATGAGGAGTATATAAATGGAATATGGGAGTTTATATACGACTTTTCCCTACAATTCTTGAGGTTTGTAATTTTCCACCATTATTTCTCATGCTAAACTTTCAATGTGTTGCTACTAAAATTATTATTCCTTTAAATTGTTATCCAAACCCAGTTCTATAAGTGTTATGGGACCCTTTATGTAATTGTAGGTTGAAGACATCAACTTGATACATCCCTTAGGGTGTGTTAGTTTAAATTTCTTTAAAAATCATAATTTCTTTTGGATAAAACACCACTCAGACATGCTTGGTTAGACACTTGTAAAAGGAAAGACCAAAACGGTTTGAATTGAATTGGAAAATGGTTTGTATAATTCAGTTTTCCCTTTTTGTTACTTTTCAATGAAATGACTTTGAATGAATTGAATATTTAGATTGAATTGATATATCACTTTATCCTTGATAACTTATAATATTCTTGACTATTGTTATATACCTTGATGAAGCCTTTAATGACGTGACCTACCCTAAGTTAGACTAAAATTCCTAACCTAGAATGTGTTGGAAGAAATAAGAGGATGTCAGATGATTCATTTATGTGACCAAAAAGTGAGAAACTACACTTAGGATTAGTCAATGTATTATACTTTTGAATTATATAGCTTGATACCGATTATTCACCTTTATTTTTTGAAATTTTAATGCCTTAGATCATCTCCTTGGATCCAGCTTGATGTCCTCAAACACAGACCACATTGTATTATCTCTTTAAGATCAAATCAAATCTATCCCAATATTATCTTGTATACTTGTGTTTGATCTTGGTTACAAACTTTTGGGGTTTATCTCCAAGGTTTAATCAATTATATTACATTCATACCTCATAGCCTAACATCTCAATTGATCACTACGAATGGGATCGACCTTGTAAGGTCATGGATACCATGGGTATTCCATGGATCCTTTGTGATTATTATATATAGATGTATTGGATATATTCCTTGGTTCCTTGACTATTTAATGTTCATATGATTTGAGAAATTCATATTAGGATGAAGTAGGTATGGATGGCTAGGTATCCCATGAGGATCCTTAGCTCGACATGGTTTATACATAATATACTAATTTATATATATATATATATATATATATATATATATATATATTATACTAGCATACTATTGGTTTTAATATTCATAGATTGAATTTTCATTAAACATTATTGGTATTGTTCTGTTGATTATTACTCACACCCTATTCAGGCCACCGTTTGGTATCTAGGTAGATTACTTAGATTTAGGTAAGGATAAAGGGAATCACCCAACTATGGATTCTTTATTTCTTTTTGGTATGGAATCTTGGGAGAAGATAATTGATCCAGTAATTGTGATTCTTATAGAAATATTTGTTTTTGGTATTTTATCTATTTTGTATATACTAGTATTATATTTTATACATGTTACCATTTCTTACTATTTTCACTTTTGTACTATCAGAACATCATCTTTTAATAATCATTTTGTCATTTATATTTGTTTATTATTATTTGGATGGCTTATTTATGCTACCTGGTTATTATATTATTCTACCTTACTAGTTATGTTGTTATTTTATTATTATTTACCAATATTTTGTTATCTAATAAAGATGGTATAGTCTCCTCACTGTACCATTATAGACCCTCGTTGTGAGTTACCAGCCTCTAGCATACATGCAGGCATGCTTGAGGCCATGCGGCCCTTAGGTTTGGTTACTTATGAGTGTACTAAGCCTGAGATGTCATAGTCTTAACTCTGATCTTGCTTAATCCTTTTTGAAAAATCCAATTATACAGGAACCAAAAACAAAGAAGATGGAGTTCATGCATGCACAATTTCTAAGCTAATATTCAACAAATCATTAACTAAAGGATCATGTTACAGATATAACATAGTTAATGTTGTATTATTTTTATGAATCAATGCATCTGCTACTCTATTTTCTTTTACTGGATATTAATGAATCATGTAGTCATAATCCATTATCAATTCCATTCATCTCCTCTATTTCATGTTTAAATCTTTTTGAGTTAATAAATACTTGAAACTTTTATGATCAGTATATATTTCACACTTAAATCCAAATAAATGAAACCTCTATATTTTTAAAGAAAAAATATAGAAGATAATTACATATCATGTGTAGGATAATTTAACTCATGAGGTTTCATTTTACATGAAGTATATGTAATTACCTAATCATTCTTCATCAGTACATTATGAATTTCCTTCAATGAAGCATCATTGTTGATGATAAATTTTCCATTTTTAGATGGTAGGTCCAATTCTATAGATTTCACAAGTATTATTTTTATTTCCTAGAAACAATCATCATAATATTTCAACCAAATTATTTTAAATCCTTTTAGAGTTAACTTAGTTAGTGGGATAGATAATCGAGCAGATTTTTCCGAAAACTACCAGTACTAACCTGTTAATCAAGGAAAACTACAAATCTATATGACATTTTATTTTCTTGGACATTATTGAAAAAATATATTTTTAGTGGGTTAATAGTTATGCCATATTTAGAAATAATATTTCCGAGGAGAGAAATTTTTGGTGACCAAAATTCACCCTTACTAAATTTTCCATATAGATTCATTTCTTTCAATGTTTTTAAAAAAATCCTTATGTAAATTCTATGATTCTTATGAATTTTATAGCATACTGATATATCATTAATAAACACAACTACAAACTCATCTAACTAGTTAGGGAATAGTCTATTCATACAATCCAAGAATATAGTTGGTGAATTAAACAACCCTAAGGGAATAACTACAATCTCATAATTCCCACATCTAGTCTCAAATGTTGTCTTTAAAATATCTTCCTTCTTCACATTCAATTACTAGTACCTTGATCAGAGATCAATCTTCAAAAAATACATATCTCTCTAGATATGATCAAACAAATCATTGATATGGGGAAAATGATACAAGTTTTTAATAATGATATTATTCAAGGATCTATAATCAATTCAAAGTCTCATTAAACCAAATTTATTTTTAAAAATAAAATATGAGAAGCCTATGGTTTAGTTCTAGGTTGTATGAAATTTTTATCTAGAAACTCCAGTAAAGTCCCCAACCCCAGATTCCCAGTGTCATGCCTTACTTAATTACATTGGTATAAAAAAAGAAAGTCACATCTCGATGGGATGACTAGTTTAGTATTTTTGTAAAACCAGATAAAAACATAAGTTTTACATTACAACATAAAAGGAAAAAAACATAGAAACTCCATTGGAAATATTTATAACTCATATATAATCCATGAAAGTCATTCATAATATACATCTTGAAATCACAGGGATAATAAAACATAATAAATGGGTGAGATCAGATGCTTAGTAAGGGTAAATAATACATTTGAATCTATCATAAACATAAACATTATGGCAAGGTGAATAACTGAAACACATGCTAATAAAATATAATACTGAGAATAATATTGTAAGAATAAAAATTGAATAAATAAATCCATATAAATAATCACAAGAAACATAACCATTGATGTTATACTAGTCAAATTATTATATTATTTATCAATTACTAATATCATAATGAGGGAATGCATATGTCGGACATTATAAACATACCATCTAGGCCTCGGTTAAGACACCTGAAAATAAATGGTTAAGGCCTCAGTCAAAATCAATTTTTATTTTGTCTCGTGATACCTACTAATGCATATAGGGGCTATATAGGGCCCTTCATGTCACGTATTAATTTCAATGAATTTCTCATTTTTCAAATAAAAATATATATCTTTAAATCAAAGTGTCTCATACCATTTTGAAATATTATAATCTTAATCCCTATAAAAGAATAACATTAAATGAAACAAGTAATATAATTAGAATACGAAGACTTGTGATTTGATATATGGAAGCTCATTATATACATTACATCCATTGAATAAGTGGTGAATAGGGCATAAATCTCATATAAGTAAAAGTGTGACGAGAAAAATCCCTTTTTACTTTGGAAAGAAGATTTATTTTAGACAATAATTTATATTTGTCATAAAATTATATTTTAGAAATGTGTATACCAAAAAATAAAAGGTAAGGACAATTAAATTATATTTTTGGAATAAATTATGTCCAACAGAAGTAGAAACATGTAAAAATATTGTTTAATAATATTTATAAATGAGCCTTTTTAATGCAGTTTAAGGAAAATATTAAAGAGACTTTAAAAAGTAAAAAGGTATAATCGTTTCTATAAAACCAAAAATGAAAAAAAAATTGTTCGAAATAAAAAAAGTGATTTTATAAATATAATGGTTTCTTAAAATAGATTATTTAAGGTACTTTAAAATGGGTAAGAAATTGGGAAGTTCCCTTTAATCGAGACTTTTTAATGGGAAGAATTGAAACGACAGTCTTATAAAACATGTATTTCCCCATCAATTAAAGATGATCTAATCTAGATACATGATTTTGAAAAATTTAAATGGAATTTATATTAATTATAGAAAAATAAAGAAGAATTAAATTGGGGTAGAGATAGAAAGCTTAACCCAAATGAAAAATAGAGGTTCAGAAAGAAACCCTTACCACTTTGCAGATAGTCAAACCATATACCACATAAGATAAATTGTAATAAAATAATAAATTTATTACAATGAAGATAAAGTAATTAATGATATTATATATAAATTTTAATTTTTCATACATCCCACATGAGAGATAGTTGTTAATAAGGCATATCTCATAGAAATAAAAGGGAGATGAGAAACCATTTACCTTATGTCTGAAAGTATTCTGTACATGACCTTAACATCATGGAGAATCAAATTAAATAAATTAATTAACTAACTAATAAACTTTTATAAATTTATTTTATTTATTATAATTTTATTAAGTTTATTTTTTAACTTTTTGATAGGTTATAAGATTCAACTTCATCGATCGAAGTGTTTATTTCATTGGTTTTCATGATTGGTTCACTTTTATACATGTACGAAAGATAATGTAAAATATAAATAAATATATAGTATTGAAGTTATATGTTATTAATGAAATTATAAAATATTAAATGTTTATATAACTCATTTGTTTATTTAGGGTGAGGATGAGTCATTAGATAAGATTTTAGTGATCATTGTTTAGATTATTTTTGGCAGCTTTTTGATTGTCACTAACTAGTTTTGTCTTATTAGTTAACTTCATGGGTATATAATGATTACAAAAAATGACATAGGTTGTAATACATATATTATAATTTTTTGACCATAAAAATGGTTTTATGATCAGCCTTAAAATCCATTAATGGAAAACAAAAAAGCATCATTCATGATGTTGGTGAATTGACACATAATGGGCGATATTTTCACTTATAGAATAAAAGAGGGGGGGAAGGATTTTGATTATGGATATTACATTACAATGATAATTTTATAGTATTTAAATTTTACTAGAGTTATAATGTCTCTTTTTATATTTTAGGTGAGGGAAGGATAAGGAAATAAAAAAAATTGAAAAGAAAATAAATGAAAAGAAAGATGATTTTTACCTGTTGAATTCTCCTCTTTGAGAACCTCCTTAAGGGTATTGGTTTTGGTATTTTTTTTTGAGAAAAAAGGATACTGGACATGGGTTAGAGTCTTGGTAAGATAATTGGGTAGAAATTTGAAAAGTCTTAAATCTTGGAAGGTGTGAGGAGAATGGCTGGTGAGGGGTGGTATTTATAGTGGAGGAGAGGAGTGTTTTTTTAATATTTTATTTATTTGATTATCATTTTGCTCAAGACAAGGAATAGTGAGTATTATTGTGACTAAATATATTAATTAGTTAATGTGAGTTCTAGCCAATGGCTACTTACATCAACTATGACTCAAGCATGACTCAAAAATTCATTTATTTATTTATACTATAAATTATCATATTTTACTATTCACCAAAAAATCAAGTATTTATTAAAAATACCCCAAATTAACCCCTACCATTTTTTTATGTGTATAATTAAAAAATTAACTCGTTTTTATGTAAATAATCTTCTAAATATGATAAATTTTATTTTTAATTAAAATCATTATTTACTCAAAAAATACAGATTTTAAAATTATAAATAATTTTAAAACATTTTAAAAAATTAACTAAGGTCTCATAAAATTATCTTAAAATCATAATAAAACAAAATTGTAATTTATCTATACATTTTATGTAAATAAAGTTTCTTTTAAATATTTATATTAATTATAAAATTCTAAATAAACATTTATGTTTTAAAAAAATATCAACACTTGATTAATAATTTCTGAAACATTTATTTACCTATACTATGATATAATTACATCATATTAACAATTATAATATTTCTAAATGTTTTTTACACTTTCATGGGTGAGGTTATTGTAATAATTTCCATATTATTATTCCTAAATTTTATATTGTTATTCTAACGGTCACATAACTATTCATAAAAAATGAAACTTATCAATATAATAACCAAAGTTAATTTTGATATTATGATTTAAAAAATATTTTTTATTATTTCATAAATAATTTTTAAAAGAGTCAAAATTTATAGTTAAAACATGTTCTTCACTAAAACGCGGTAAAATTGCTTTTAGAAAAATATAGCCTTTTATGTGTAAAAATGGGTTTATTCTTATCTTATGCCTCTAAAAATGTTTTGGATAAATGTAAATATATTTGATTGAATATATAATATATAAATTTAATTAAAAAATTTAACTATACTTGATTAATTTAATTTATTAATATATAATTTCATTGTGTGCATAAAAAAAATTATAAAAAAACATCATTTATATTCAATTTGTTTTCTTTTATAACTAATTGGTAACCAGTGAATTAATTTTATAAACATGGGCAATATATATTTTCATAATTTAATTAATATCATTCATCCCCACCATTCCCAATATCTATTAGATAACTATAATAATTAAATAGTAATATTTAAAACATTTTTAAGCTGGTAAGATATCGAAGAAGTTAAATTTAAAAAGAGGATACTATAAAATATTGGGGTGTTACATTCTCCCCTCCTTAAATAAATTACATCATTTTAATTTGAAATTTTTCTAAATAATCAATGTTTTATACTTTAAAATTCTTCGATGGGAAACCCTAATTGTAAATAAGGTTAATAAAATATACACTTAATAATAGGGTAAGAGAAATGCATAGGTCACTACAAAACTAGGAATTCAAAAAGGTTAACCATTGTGAAAAGTGAAAATATGGACATGGAATAATAATATAACCATAAAGTTATAATGGAGAGTGATATAGAACATGGTCATTAGAAATTTAACCCTAAAAACCCCCTAAATCTTATGATTGGTTAAAAGACCATTGATTTATTAGAAAGAAAAGTACACAGATAACATTTTTGTTTGAAAATTATATTTCCTAGAGCAGAGGGGTTATT